>JAQIWK010000276.1:0-18752 GCA_034695265.1 Dissorhina ornata | reverse complement strand
GAAACACGACTTAACACAAAATGTCTCGTGCGTGCATGATTTGCACGACGGTCGTGCACACAATTTGGGAGTCTAATTCAAACCCAATGACTATAATAACAACAATAATAAACATAATTTAAAACACAATCCAATATTTGTATTTTCAATACTAATGATATTATTTTTAATAAATTTAATATCAATTATAATATCTTTGAATTTAAATAAAACCAATTTAATAATACATTTAATTTTGGGTAACCTAGATTATTTTTCCCATTCAAACTATTCAATACGAGTTTTATTTGTTTTTCTCACTTTATTTGGTTTATTATCACAAATGATTAATTGGTATAACTATTCAAATCATATAAAACCTATTGATTTACATGTATTTCAAATGATGGCCGGCTATCGGGCGCCCATTGATTGCAGTATTTATGATCCAAACATAATTTACAAATTATGTCATCTTGGTAAACTTTTATTTAAAATTTCAAAATTTTTAATAACTTTTATCCAATTTATTGCTTGTTTTTATACAACTGGTGTTATTTTAATGAAAAATATAAGTATCTACACTATATTAAGTTCTTTAATTCATACTTTATTTAACTTAATTTGTTCTTATTATATAATGTCTATAATTATTTATCAAACTGTATACTACTTTTTAATTAATTATTTTTTAAAAGTTAGAATTAATTTTATTAATAGTCAATTAAAATTGGGTTATTCTAAAAGTAATACTAAAATTAACATGATGAAAACTTTAAAAAATTTAAACAATATTCATAAAGATATTACTAAATATAATGCAATTTATTGGTCAAAATTTTTATTTATAGTTTGGCTAACAATGAGTTCATTAATTAGTTTTTTATTTTATTCACTTTTGCTGTCCAATAATATATTAATATTAAAATTAATTGTATTATTTACTGGTTTATGTTTTATTGTATGTTTATTATGTATTATACATATTTCATCCAAATTATATAACAAGTCAAACATTACGTATAATTTATTAAATTCATATTTATTACACCAAAATAACATTAATTTAAAATTAAAATTTAAGATAATTGTATAAATTTCTTTATTATATTTATAATTATTTATAATTTTATTTTATAATTTTTTAGTTATTAAATGCCATTCAAAGCATTGGTTGGCATTGTATTGGTTTTTATTGTTGGAAACTATATATTATAAATAGATTTCGTGGATATAAAGTAAATTATATTTTTATTTAAAAATGTTTTAAAATTAAATTTCAAATTTATTTTTATTATAGATTATTTCATTGGGAATTTTATCATACTTACGTATTATATCTTAAAAATATACATGTTATATATTTTATGTATGTTATATATTTTAATATGTTTTTATTTATGACATTTAAAAATTATATAAATATAAATAGTAAAATTTTTATTGAATAAAATATATAACATTATTTAACCTAAAGCTGTAGATAAATAATAATTAATTTTTATATTATATCGATTGATGGGAACCATAAAAGCGTATTCAATAAATACTTTTTTAAAAGTTTTAATATAAATTAACCCAGGTGTTCGATGAGTAATTAATATCAATTATAAAAAGTTTACTATTAAAAAACTTATTGTCAAAATTTATTCAGTGACATTTGCCTTTATGGCTCCTATAAGTCAATATACAAAATATTATTTTTACAAGACTTTGAACACAGAAATAGTAACCATTAACTGTACCTATAACATTTTTTCAATTAGTTAGTTTTATCAATATTGTGTTTTAATTAAAACTGTAGATAAATAATAAATTTCATTTATATAATACACTATAAATAATTTTTATATTAAACTGGACACAAAGAAAAACATGTATTTATATAGTTTTTTCGAATTAGTTTTTATTAACATTAATATAAAATTTAAAAACAATTTTATACAAATTTAAGTTTTATTTTGTTATTTTATTTTTGATATTTTTAATTATGATCAGTAAATTGTATTGGGGGCCAATATGGCGGAAATGTTTAGTTTTATATGCAAAATTTTTATATTATAATTAAGACCTATCATGAAATACCATGATGAATTTATTTACTTTTTAACAATTTTTATATTAATTCAATTAATAGTAGTGTAAAAATTAAATGACCCTAACTGGACTGAGTTTATGAATAACTTTAATTGTAACTCAACTATTGTAAATTCATAAATACAATCATCAGGGTAGTTTTTGTTTTAGAACTAATAACATTAGTTAGTACATGACGATTAAAAATATTTTTTAAAATTAAATTTATTTATTATGATATTTCATGATGGGCCTTAATAACACCCCTCTTATTGGCCCAACATACGGTTATTAGAATATATTCAATTTTTAAAATATTTTATTAAATATAAAAATCATCACTTAAGGAAAAAATTAAAATAAAAAATTAATAATATTATTTAAATTATAATTGATGTGTCATTAAACATAATAAAAATACAAAACAGTTAATTACAGATTTTAATTTTTTTTCAAATGTAATTAAATGTATATTTAACTAATAGTGTAACGTTACACTAGTTTATTTTGTGGCAATATTTATGTTTATTTTGTTTTAATTTTGATTAAATATTTATATATTTAATACCAGAAGTGATTTTATAATATACTTTGTTTTATAGTATTATTTTGTTGTTAATAAAAAAAATACAATAAAACCATTTCCTGATATAAAACAATAATAATAAATATATAATATATAGTGAACAACACAAATGTTTATTGCCTTTTTGTAATGAATCTGAAAAAAATAAATTATTTATTTAAGACCATGTTATGAAATAATATTATATAAAATTCATGACATTTTGCAGATTACCATGACCATTTCTCATTAAGGTCTCATTTTCTATATTGTACTGATATTACCACAATATTAATACTATGGCTTAAACCAGGCTAAGCGCACAAAATCCAACCCAAATATAGTATCATTAATTTATCGTTAAAAAAAATTCATAACTTATATAACTTATATGGTTAGAGTTTCATAAACGGGGTATTAATAAAAATTATATATCTCCAGTAGTATACCACAGGGTTTTGCATATAACTTATAAAATTTATAATATAAATATAAATAATATAAATAATTTAGTGAATGAGAAAATTTAAAGGGATTCCCTTAAGAATTGGTTTAAATGTAATTAAAAATGAAAAAATAATATAAATTACAGACCATTTACGGCACTTTATATCTAAATAGTTTACAATTATTGTGCAATAAAATTTAAAAAGTCATGTGCCATAGTTTAATTGTGGCAATTAAACACTAGATTAAAAGATTAAACAAGTTTTAACTGTTTTAAAAGTTAGGTTTTAATTTTTAAAAAATAAATTACTAAATTAGACGCTAAATTAGTTGTTGTATATATAAAGAATAAAAACTAATCAAGCTGATTTGATTGTGATTAAATATATATAGGAGGTCTATTTGAGCATGGAGATGATGCGGTGGAATTGGCGTTTAGGTTTGCGGTGGACAGGATTAACGCCGACAATAAAGTACTTCCTCACACCCGACTCATCGCACAGGTTGAGAGACTTGAGAAGTGTGACAGCTTTCAAGCATCTAAACGAGGTATTCAATTCAAACCAATTATTACACTAATTTAATCTTACACTTCATCCTAAACAATGTCCTAATTGCTAGTAATATTAGTGTCAAAACAATGCTAATAATACTTAATGAATATAAATTTTTGGCCAATAAAAACAGCATATAAATGACTTAATGAATTAATTAGATTGACTATTAAAGGGTCGAAACATCTGTAAACAGGAAATGGGATTTAAACGGTTGTTTGAAATAATGTTTGTATTTGTAATTGACTCGTGAATATAGTGTGCAGTTTATTGCAAGAAGGAGTGGCCGCTGTGTTTGGACCGCAGTCTGTCGAGACATCAGCTCACGTCCAGTCGACGTGCGATGTCCTACATATGCCACATATGGAGACCAGATGGGACTTCAAGTTTGACCCGCCGTCCAATCACTCTATCAATCTCTTTCCACATCCTATTACTTTGGGAAACGCTTACAGAGATCTCATCAAATTGAAGAACTGGAAGAGTTTTGCCATTCTTTACGAAGAAAATGAAGGCAAGTATTGCATATATATTGTCAACTCTTGTGTATCAATTACACAATTAAATGCTAGATTTTAAATTGAAGTAAAATAAACTATTCAACAAAATACTAACATTTTGACATTGATAAATTTATTTAAATAAATCAAATAGGTTTAAAATTTATTAAACCATTTTTTTATTATATAATAATTATAATATCGATTCGTATTAATAAAGAGGATATTAATAAATAAATATAATTCAATCGATTATAAACTGACACTAAATGAATGTCAAGAGTATTTTAAATAAAATAAAAATCATTTTTTTCAAATGTTTTAATATTAAAAAAAGAGTATTAGATTAGAGTTAATGAAACCAGTTTTGTAAACATTTTTTAAACTTAAAAAAAATTTACAAAAACTCTCAAATAGTTTTAAAATGTAATTATTAATAAAAATCATCGAAATATTTGCAGTCAAATACTTTTTTAAAACTAAATTTATAAAACACTACATTTGATTGACCAAAAATAAGCTAATATAATTAGGCATCACATGAGGCATACATACCTAACAGTTCAGTACACCTTTTGTTTTGTTCATAAAATCAAGTGATTCTTTGCCATTGGAAGTGACATTAAATTAATGATAACTACAACAAGAAGTAAAGATAGAAAAAGAGTTTACTTTTTTGTACAAAAAAAATTTCTTGATTGAAATTTTATCGTAAAACTCGTGCTATGAATAAAAAAAATTGCCACAAAAAGCTTGGTAAATGTGAAATAAAGAGGGTATTCAAACATATATAAAAAAAATATTAATGGTTGTATATTTCGATCGCATCTTTAAATTCAAAAATAAATAAGTTTTCATAAAAAATATAACAATTTTTTGAATAATTTGTTTTATTGATGACAAATAAAACAAACTTTTTTACAAAAATAATTTATTGATTTATATTTAATTTTATAGCTTTAGTTAGAGTACAGGAAATATTAAAAGATCCCGAACTGAGAGAGAAACGAATAGTTGTTCGACAATTTCCCGGCGTAACCGGCGAATACCGGACAACATTTAAGGAGTTGCATAAAATGGGTATTAGAAACATCATTATAGATGTACCAAGGGAAAATATACAAAAAGTGCTCAAACACGCCCAACAAGTCGATATGCTATCAGATTATCACAATTACTTCTTTACATCGCTGGACGTTCATACTGTCGACTTGGAGGACTATCAATACGGCGGCACTAATATATCCGGATTTAATTTAGTCGATGAACATAGCAAAGAGTATTTGGAAGTGATTAGAGAGTGGCAAAATTCACCACCTAAATATCCTAATTGGAAAGGTGAAAACCTCGAACAGCTTGCTAAAGTATGATACCAAAATTTAATTAATTATACAAACAATGCTAATTAATTGTTTATTTTGTTTGACATCATTTACTTTCTTTGAAATATACAGAATTTGATTCAAAATTTTACGGTAAATACAAAATTAGATTTGTTTTTTAATTTAGTATTTTATGCTAAAAATATTAATTTATATTGATTTAATGTGAAAGACTGAAGTGGGTTTAGTGTACGATGCCGTACGTTTGTTTGCCAAAGCATTACATGACCTGGATCAAACTCAGGCCATTAGTGTGCGGCCCATATCGTGCGAGACAGAAGAGCCATGGATTTTCGGCAACGCTGTCACCAATTATATGAGAATGGTTTGTCATTTCATAAATTTTAAAATTAAATTTCAATTTAATTACAAAATTTATTTGTGTTACACAAATCAAACAAAAAAGTTATAATGAAAACCAAAACTAAATTATAGATAAATATCGACGGAATTACTTCACACATACGGTTTGATTCGAGTGGTTCTCGAACTGACTTCAGGTTAAGACTACTTGAGTTGACACGTGAGGGACTCAAACACGTAAGAATCGTTTCCATCACCTGTTTATTTCCCCCCATTTCTCTACCGCTCCTCCAGTTGTGAACTGTTTGTCTCTATTCTTCTCTTTGTTTTTTGAAATCGATTTTTATATTTATTTTTTAACTATAATTTTCTCAACGAATAGGTGGGCGATTGGACGCCACAGGAAAAGGTTATATTTATGACAAATTACACTAAAGCCATGACTGAAGGCTACAGAGAAAATCTGAAAAATAAGACACTAACAGTCGTGACAATACGAGTACGTTATAAAACATTTTAAAGATATTAAAATTATTTACATAACATTTTTTGTTACATTAAATATTTTCATTTAATGAATTTTTATGTATGAATACAATTGATTATTAGGGAAATCCTTATTGTATGGAAAGAGAAAAGACTGAAGATAGTCAAGAGACACAGTTTGAAGGCTATTGTGTGGATTTGATTCACGAAATCGCCGAAGTATTGGGATTTAAATACTCTATCAAATTGGTTGAGGATGGGGTACACGGCAGGAAAAATGAGAGGGGAGAGTGGAATGGTATGATCAAGGAACTCATCGAAGGGGTAAATATATCTAGTTCAATTATATTTGTACATTACTATTTTTGTATTACAATTTTATCATCCTATTTGATAAAGTGTATTTTTTTGGCTTAATATATTAATACTTGATAGACAGCGAGTCAAATTTAGTGTGTAATCTTAAAAAGGTTTCTGAGAAAAATAATATTATTATACAATCGTAATGAACCTAATGTTACATAAAGTTTATATTAATTTTTCATAAATATACATATAAATGATTAGTTTATCTATAAATCTAAAGATGCAATGACTTTTATATACAAAATCATAGTAATCATTGCAAAATACTACTGTATTATGTATTTATTGTATTTTTTGGTTTTGGGCTAAAAAATATTTTGAGAAAATAACATAACAAAAAAATGGTTTACGATATCTCCCTTTGAATCGCTTGCAAATTATACAAGACATACAATAAAAGATAATATGTATCAGTGCTTTGAATCATTTGATACACAAAAAATCAATAAATAAAATAAAACTAAATAAATATTTATTGATTGGTATGCAGAAGGCGGACATAGCGGTGGCAGACCTGACCATAACATATGAAAGGGAGGCTGCGGTGGACTTTACGATGCCATTCATGTCACTCGGAATCGGAATTTTATACAAAAAGCATAAGAAAGAGCCGCCAAAACTGTTTTCTTTTATGTCACCCTTGGCTATGGATGTATGGGTTTATTTGATCACATCTTTCTTAGGCGTCACTCTCTTCCTCTTCTTTGTGGCGCGTTTCTCACCGTATGAATGGGTGCGTATGGCTCTCCCATCCTCCCATACCTGTGCCCAAACAAACATCAATAATAATATAAAAAACAAGAAATTAATTGAAATGAATGTTTGTTGAATTGATAATCAGGTGAATCCACATCCCTGTGTCAAAGAGCCGGAAGAATTGAAAAACAATTTTAGTATGAAAAACACGCTATGGTTCACAATTGGGTGTCTTATGCAACAAGGATGTGATATAATGCCCCGCTCACTGTCCACCCGGGTGTTGGCCGCCTCCTGGTGGTTCTTCATACTCATCCTGGTCTCATCATACACCGCCAATTTGGCCGCTTTTCTAACAGTCGAGCGAATGGTTAACCCAATAGAGTCGGCCGAAGATCTATCCAAACAGACAAAGATACCGTACGGATGTGTCAAATCTGGATCTACGGAAGCCTTCTTCCGGAACTCAAACTTCTCCACATACGCCAGGATGTGGTCATTCATGGAGTCAGTTCGGCCCTCAGTTTTTGTTGAATCTAACGCTAAGGGTGTCGAAAGAGTTAAGAAAGGTTTGTTGATATTCAAGACAAAACTGTTATCTGATATAACTCTTCAAAAGATTAATAAAATGTATGTTTGATGTGTTTGACAGGCGATTACGCGTATCTAATGGAGTCGACATCCATTGAGTATATAGTAGAGCGGGAGTGCGATCTCTATCAGGTCGGAGCTCTGTTAGACTCGAAAGGGTACGGCATAGCGACTCCTCCTGATTCTCCCTACCGATCCATTATATCGGATGCTATACTCAAACTACAAGAGGACGGTAAGCTACATATGTTGAAAGAGCGGTGGTGGTCAGGGAAGGGCAAGTGCGGTAGTGGCAAAGAAACACAAAAGGTACAGGGAAGTGCCAGTGAACTGGGTCTGGCCAATGTGGGCGGCGTGTTTGTCGTACTGGCAGCAGGCTCTTGCATAGCAATCATCATATGTATTGGTGAATTCATTTGGAAAATGAAAAATATACCAAGAAATGAACGGGTATGTCCTGGATTATTGTTTAAATACTTAGTTTTATACAAATGTATACTTAATTTATTAGCAATAATTTATTGCCATAACTTTTAAACAAATGGGAAGCAAAAGATTAACTTAAATAACATTATATAAAAACAATAAATAATAAAATCACTTATCATTAGTAAATCTAAACACATAAAATTACAATCAAACATATTATTATCAAACCTTAATATTAATTTTTATAATAAATTTTTTTTTATCATACAATTAGTTTAACTAAATATATTTGATTATAATTTTATTGAAATTGATTTTTAATTTATTGAAGGCTTGACTATATTTATATTTCTTGTTCATATCATTTCCTATCATTTGTTTTATTACTTTTTAGTCATTTGAGTGTTAAATACAAATTTAATAGTAATGTTAAGAAACAAAATAAAACAAAATTTTAAATAAAATTTATTTATAAAAAAAAACAATTTTCTGCTTCTGGAAACAACAAAATCAGTTATTTTAAATAAATAAATAATATATTTTAATATTTCACACAATTAGCCACAAAGTTAAGACACATAACATTTTTTTAAAACTTATAAATAAATTAATTAAGTTTTTTTTACCATTTATTTCATTAATTATGCAAAACATTTTCATATTAATTGCTGACTTCCCTTACAATTTCACTGCAAAAGTTTTTTTGTGTAAATTTTTGTGAAACTGTTTTATTTTTGGATACCGTATGTACTGTAGTGTTGGAAAAGTTAGTAACTAATGGTCCAAAAGTTTTTATTTTCTTTCTATTGAGATAAACTGCGAGAATTAGATTTTATTTTACTTTTTCTTATAGTTAGTGTTATTTAAATACTTGTATGGCTTAAATATTAGGATCACATATGCGTCGAACTGCTCCGGGAGATCAAGTACGTGATCTGCTGTTACGGTAATACCCGTCCCATCAGGAAAGTTAGTGATGTGGATGGCGTCATTCAACCGGGTAATGGACTACCCTTTATGCCACTCTCGGGATACCAAGACATGAATAAAGATGTATACTCTTGACTATCAAAGTCACAACAGATTTATTTTAAACATCAAGAAGAAAAAGAAAGAGAACTGTCGGCCGGTGTGGTTGTGACGGACGAGTATGGTTTGGCCGATGATAATGACTTTCAACAACAACAACAGCAACAAAAGTTTACTTACAGTACTGACAGTAAGGCTAATATTTATGAACAAAATTATCACTCAAGCTATAAAGCATCCGATGTATAAATTTATATATTATTATAATATACTCTCAATTAAATAATTATATAATGTATTATATATTTTAAGCAACTAATTGTCTCAACAATTATCTCAATTTTAACCATCGAGCCGTACGAACAAAATAATAAGAAATAGACATCACTTTTATATTACCATTTATTCATGATATTCATTGTAGGGATAGCTTTAAAAGCATTTTTTCCTTGATCATTTTCCTATACTATATTATATTGAATTTTGCAATATATTTCACTTAATATTCAATTAAATTTCTTATCACTACTAATACTAGTATTGATTGGCATTAAAATATTTCAATATCATTTGCATAATCCAGCTAATTAATCCAGTTAAATTTGTTTGGTAATTAATAATTGACCCTAATTAATATTTAAACGATTTATTATTAATATTATATAATATACAATCAATTTTTAACACAAATTATTGTTATTAATAATCAATCAATAACTTGATTAGTGAGTCAAATGCATCGATTGTAACATAAAATATAAATATATTATATATTATTAAAAAAAAGTATAACACAATATAATACATGTTATACAATAACCAGAAAAAACATACAAATTTTGTTATGTTTAGACAAATTGCAAAATCATTAATAACTTAATTAATAGTATTGCAAATATATTGTAATAACAAAAATAAAATAACAATAAAAAAACATTGAAAATATGTAATATATATTATTAAAATGTAATTTTCACACATTTTTTATCGTTAAATATTAATTAAAAATCTATAAATATGTGATTCAATTGATTATAGATATGTTAATAACTTTTAGAAAATAATTGTAAAATAATTTAAATGTTTAAAAAAATAATACAATAACACTTGTCTTGTTTTTAGTGAATTATAAAAACAACTTTCTAATAATATTAAGTTTAATTAATAAATTAAAATGTGAATATAATTGTAATTTTAAATTATAATAAATTACTTGTTTTAATAAATTACTTTTTGAAACTAAATTTAATTATGCAATTTATTTAATTATAAAAAACAATTTATGGTCGCATCGCAAGTCATTAAAAGCATTATATATGGGAATAGCTTTTTATCGTTAATTGAAAACTTTTTTAAAAGAAATAAATGTTGAGTACATTAATTAAAAAACTAAATAAATATTATAAAAAAAATTACAATTAATACGGGTATAAATTTAAATAATAATAAATAAAACAGACTACTGGTATTGAAAATTAAAACAAAAAAAATTATATTGTATACTAACTATAAAAAGTATAATAAAAGACATAATATATTGAGAGTGCAATGAATTTTTCATATTATATTCACCGCACGACTAGACAATACAAATCACGATTTTTATCTCAACAAAACTTTTGGGTTTAGTCTTAAACTAAATAAATCTTAAGAAATAAATTTTAAAATCTATTATTCAAAACATAATATACTTTTTTTTATATTTAACTGTATATATAGAAACATAAAGAGATTACATGAGACATATAATATATACGGTAAACAAATGAATTAATAATAAAAATAAAAATAGGTTTTGTTTAATATTAATATATAATTCAGTAAAAAATAAAATTCTCATAAATTAGACTAATTTATTGAAAATCCATTTTTTATACATTGAAATTTATATTTACACTAAAAATATATCATAACCATTGTGTAAAATGACAATAATAACCAGGTTAATTATGGTTTAAAAAAATTCATACAAGTTTCACATATATTTTTTTAACACTGTTGACAATGAAATATACAATACTTGTCTACACTTTATATATTGTTAGGATTATTATGAGATTGAATACAATTAAACAGTTGTATTTGAAAGGCACCCGTTAACTGTATACAGAAAGTTGTTTAATATTAATAAATACCTAAACCAGCAATTTAATACATAATTTAAATAGCATAACCTATCATTTATAAATAAGTAATAATAATAATAAAAAATACTGGTTTCTTAAATCCAATTTGAGATATACACCATACCATCTATTTATAGATAATTTATTTTAAATAAAATACTTATTAAATATTATTAACAAACACTAATATTTTCAATACTAGTTATTTGAGATTCCGTATTATTTTATTTATGATCACAATAATTATATATGTTTTAATCATATATAATTAACAGGATTAGCTAGCTAATCATGCTGTACTTCAAATTGATTTTATGCTTTTTTAAATAAAAATTATTATTATTATCATTATTGTTGGCATTGCATAACATTTTGCATGTTTTTTAGTTGATTGTTAAATGCATTGCACATTATATAATTAAATAAATACAAAAATTATAATAATTATCTAATAATATAAAAACAGTATGATTTAAATATAACGGTTAATTTTGATTGCATTTAAATTTATTTTTAGTTTTTATTGCAAATTATAGATAGTTTTGAAACACAAAAACCATTTATACGCTTAATATAAAAGATAATAATTTCCAGAGCAATGCATTTTGCGGTGATTTTTGTTGTAGTATTTAATTTGATTATTAACGTTAGCCAATTGTATTCAAATGACCAAAACAACAGATCCACTTCTTATACGTCCACTAAACCAATCTATACTTCAGACGACAGTTTAGATGTATTATTAAAATATCTTTTTTTTGTATCTCTTTTACAAATTATAATTTATTTGATTTTATTTGAACAAAAGTATGAACCAATTGATGAGATACTAAACGACACAAAGTTAATTGTACGAAATTTTGACTACATTATGGCCACAACTACTAGCAAAACACCTCCTAAATCAGGACCGGTTAAGCCGGCGGCGGGGGTGGCGGCCGGCGTTTCCAACGACAATAATGTTTCCAACAAAAGTGATGGCAGTAATAGCGGTCTGATAATTGGTGGCATATTGGTTATCATGGTATTACTCATACTGATTGTGGCCGGAATCGGTATTTCTATATTTGTAATACAAAAAAAGAGACAAAATAGTAAGGGTAATAAGAAATTATCCCGAAACTCGTTGGCCTCTATCGTAACAGTGTCCAGTGTAACCGGACTGCCCGTCCATCCCCGTCCCAAAAAGTAGACTTTCATTCAATTGTCTATTCAATTAAAATTTTATTTTATTAAAATTTATTTATTTTCAAAATACTTAAACAAATTTTTATGTTTTAAATAAATATTAGATTTTATTTGTTTTTCAAAATATTATAAATAATTTAAAAAATAATATTTAATTTAAAGTTTTTTTAAATAAATAAAAATTACAACAAAAAAAGTATGCAAATAAATGCACTATAAATACAGTTACAGTAGAAATAAGTTTGGGAGGTATTATATAATTTGCATTTGAATTGCATATAATTATCAATCAACTTTTCTTTGGATTAAATGGGTTCAACAAAAATTAAATTTAGTTTTCCTTTAAATAACTATTAGCTTAGATTTTTATTAATATAAATATTGTGATTTAAAAATAATATATCCATTACTTATTTTTGAACTAAAAATATTAAAAGTAATACTTTTTTATTTTGACAAAACAATACTACGATTTGAAGTGCAATTGATTTCAATATTTATTTAACCTATTATTAGATACAAATAGCATATTAAATGCACTGTTATGTTGAACCATAGATTACAAATTGCCGATTGTTTTTTGTAAATATTTTTGCTCATAAATATAAATATAATTTATTGTTTAATGTATGAAAAAGTGTCAACATTTTAAGAATCGGTTATAATATTAATCTTTTTAAAAAACAACAGACAATATGTGTTTTACAACACCAATCCGTTTAAATTGATAGCAGTATATCAAATATTAGACAACTATACATAAATATATTTAAAACAAAAAAAGTTTTGTTTGCACCCAAGTTGTCCATGCCCAAACTAGTATGAATTGCAGTTATAGCTAGCATCTTACATATTGCTAACATACCATCGCTGGCATCAAAGTTGACTGAACTCATCACAAAATTTTAAGAATCTTTCTCTCTCTCTCTCTCTCTCTCTCTCTCTCTCTCTCTCTTTCCCTCCTAATACTTGTCCCAAAGCTGGCGAGCAGTGCACACAAAATATCTCTAAATAGACTCTAATTATATTCAATAATTTTGATAAATATATATATTTTTCTAAAATTATCTCAAAGAAGATATCTGTAAAAAAGGTTTTAGGCGTAGAAGTAAAGGCTCGTCCGGTACTCTGATTTTTATGAAAAGGACTCTTTATAAGCACCAATATTTGATCTCAAAATCGATGAGTGTTTGAAATTTTTTATGACAATACGAGTAATTTTATTAAGTATCTCTTTTCCCATCTCTCTCTCTCTCTCTCTCTCTCTCTCTTCCCATCTCTCTCTCTCTCTCTCTCTTTCTTTCTTTCTTTCTTTCTTCCTTTCAAGAATTCCTGTTCTCAAAAAAAAAACAAACATTGAAAGTCATTAACAGTTACTTAATATAAATATAAAATTTCAAATAACTGTTAATACATTTAATTTGAAGTTTTCTTATATGAATATTGACCCATAAATAGTGAAACGATTGAAAAGTTATAAGTGTATTAATAAAATTAAATATAGCATCAAATTTAATACATATATAAAAAATATTACATTTTGTTTTGGCATTAAATTAAAACATTGTTAAATTAAAATTTTATAATAGATTAGCACCACTTTATGATACAATCGATCATACATTTTGTTGTGATCTTGATTTGTAAATATATGGCAAATAAAGGATTGTCTTTCATCTGAATGAGTGTATGAATGGACTGACACACATGCCGGTGCTCTCATTGCCCATACCATCTGGTGAATCCTGTTTTGCGAAACAAATTTAATATTGCATTATACACATTGTATTAAACATCCATATCATTTTAATAATAATAACAATAATAATTTTTTAAAAACTAAATCAAAGGTATTAATAGACTAACCGTAGGCTACTATAGTATAGTAACACTTTTTCTATTCACTCAATAAGTAATTGACTTTTCATTTAATTTTTTCAAAATAAAAAATTAGTTTTATTTTTACCCAAAAAAAAGTGATTAACCAATTTTATTGTCTAATATAACAAAACTTATATATTAAATAAAACAAAAGGTGTGTATTTTATTTGAAAAGTAATTTGAGTTTTGATTTAATATTTATTTTAAATAGTTTAATAGTTGACCCTTTTTTCAAGTAAAATATTTTCAAATAAAAATTTTTGTTATCGATTTTATTTGTGTGTAAAACTATAAAAACTTTTTATAACTTGAATTATAAATTTCTCTTTGACACAAATTTTATTTACATAAAACAATTATAAATGTATTTAATTTTCAAGATATTGCTATTTTAAACTATTTCATTAAAAACATTAATATAATATAAATGTTAAATTAACATAAAAAATTGTTATAGTAATGTTTCATATAAAAAATATAGTTTAAAATGAGTTATATTATAGTTTTATTAATATTTTAAAATATGTAATAAAAGTATTATAAATTTTTATATAATTATATGGTTTATATAATAAAAAAATAATAATAATTATAACTCCAGACAATAATTGTAATCAAAATGTATGTTACAATTTGTAATCATTATTTAAATCATCATAATGTTTGACAACATTTTCAAAATAAATTAAACCAAAGGTTTTGCTTAAATATTTGACGCATTTTTATTAATCATCTATTTTAAATTGTATAATAATTAGCGCAACCATTTATTTTTAAATCTAATGATAAATTATATAATAAATTATATGCATTATTTAAATAAATTTAATGCATAACTGTTTATAATTTAACAAAATAAACATATATACAGAAAAAGTAAGTGGGGGTGGATTTAGTGCATCTATCAAAACCTACAAAAACCAAAAGTTTTTATTTTATTTTTCACTTAAATTGTTTCAAAATTATTTTTAGACATAAAACTTATAAAACAACAACAAAAATGCATTAAAATCCGATTATATATATAGTAATACGGTTTTGTTTAGTGTATAAATTATATTTAAAATAAATCGTAAAAATATTTTTAAATCAATTTGATATATTTTTTCAGTAAAATATTTTATATTAATATTATTTTAATGTATTTTTGAAATATATTTTTATTTAATTGAATAAAATCTATATTTAAAAATGAAATCAAATTGTTTTTTATTACTTTATTAACAAAATACTAAAAACTTTAAAAATTTATAACAAAAATAGTTTTATATTTAATTTAGAAATGAAATAAAAATTTATATATATTTCAAAAAAAGTTATGTAATAACCAGAAATATATATAAAAACATAATAAACTAAATTTATTAATACAATTATAACAATATAAAGCACAATTAAGTTATATTTAATTTCATTAATAAAAAACCGGAATAAATCGTAAGTGGTTTTATGGGAAAAAAAAACTTTTCAACCAAAATATTTAACAAGCATACTCTCTCTCTCTCTCTCTCGCTCTCTTTCTCTCTCACTCACTCACTCTAAATGCATTTAATTTCACATAACTATATGGAAAATATTTATATCTATAGAAAGTATTAAAAAAAGCATTTAATAACTTGTAAAATATTTGAATTAAATATAAAAACAATGAATGTGTTATGAAAAGTCAACGCCTTTCAATGTACTGAACCGTATATTATAAATTCACATTATATACAATTCAATGGTAGGACTGGCCTTTTTATTCATAAACATACTATTTATACCGAAATAAACACAAATAATACATCCCTTATAACATACATTATTTTATTTTTCTTGAAATATAGTAAAACTTTTTATTATTATTATTATTGTATTTTTTCTTCTGTGCAAAGTTATACCCATAAATAAAAAACACTTTATTATATATTGTATAATAGATTTCTGTTGTTTAAACTTTCGGCACAGAAAATATAATATAAAATATAATTTATATTTATATTGTATTTGAAAAAAAATTTATTCATAAAATATTTTATAGTTTATGAAGAAGTTATGAGAAGTAGGAGAGAAGTGAAGAGAGACAGTAAGTCATCAAAAGTTAGCCATCAATTGATGGACTAATATTAGTGTTGTATTATTATTGTGATTATATTATATTTGTTGTGCAAATTGATTTGATTTGATTGAACCGATACTCACGTACCATAAAAAATAATATAAATTATTTAAAAAAAACAGTTAAATACAGTTCCCAATTGTGAAGTGAAGGACTGGTTTAGTTTTTATTTTAAAGGTACTCTTTTTTGGGACTCGGATTCGTCTCTCTCTCTCTCTCTCTCTCTCTCTCTCTCTCAACTCATCTCTCAAGCAAACCGATGGTTCTGTGTGTGTATTGAAGACAAAAATATTTTATTAACTAATAGTGTTATATATTTATTAGTGAAATAGCAACAAAAAAATAGAAAAGATTAAACAACATTTATATGTATGTAACACATAAGACATTACATACATACCAAGGGTGCTGCTGGTGGTTGTCGACTACTCTGCGGTCAAGTTCAAGATCGTCTGTAACTGATGTGCCATAACTTCTTCATCATTCTTCAAACCCAAACCTAACGGTGCTTTTGCTTTACTTTGCTTTGCTTTTTGGTTTGGTTTGCTCTCAAAAGCCCTCAAGTTATTCATTTTTGGTACGAGAAGTAGTAGTACCCCATAATAACCTGCTATAGCCATATGTGTGTCTCTTCTTATCATCAAATTCAATACACGTAGTGCTCTGTGTGTCAGCTCTAACATGTTTTTTACAGGTATTTGCTATGTTTTTGTCCAAAAAAATTAATTCTCCATTTATTTTAAAATATTTCTTAATTTAAATATATAATAGAAATCAAAATTTATTTGTTTATTATATATATATTTATATTGTGTTAAAAATAATATATTAATACTATTGTCGCTGAATATAACGGTGCGTCTAATGTGATGGCAAATATTTATTGAAAATCATTAATCTTCTTATATTTGTTTGTAAAAAATCTCTCTACACTTCTCTCTCCACTGTATACTTGACTTCTGGTATTTGGTTTACACATCACTCCTAACCTAAGATATATTGTTTTGTTATGACTTTTCTTCGCACACTTTTGAAGTTATTTTGTGTTTGATTTGAAGAAAAATATTTAATTTATTGTTTTGTAACAAACAATTGATATGTGTTTGGATTGAACTAAACGATAATATTTAAGTTTTTGTTTACACCGGTCGACGAGATCTGCTATAGAAATGGGCATCGGATCGGTGTTTGCACTGTCGATGCCGGCAGTGCTGCCATTAATGACACTGTTTGTGATGAAACGGGTCGACGATAAACTGCCCGTCCAAAGAGATTCTTGGGATAAAGAGTACGACTATATTATAGTGGGCGCCGGTTCGGCCGGCTCTGTGTTGGCCAACCGGCTGTCCGAAGACCCGACTTTGCGAGTGTTACTTCTGGAGGCGGGCGGAAGTGAGAACCTAATCAGTGATATACCCATTGCTTATCAAAGTCTACAACAGACACCTATGGACTGGAGTTACGCTACCGAACCCCAAGAGTTTTCCTGCTTTGGACACAAAGAAAAGGTAAAATATTTGACAAACAATTAAAACAATTTTTATATTATTTTTATATTTCAATTGTGTTGTAAAATGCTATTTTTGCGGAAATTATCAATTAAAAAAACTAAAAGTATTATTAATATATTTGTTTATTTCGATGTCCTGTACTGATACAAGTTTCAAGACTCAGCCATGCATTTACTTACAATAAGAAAAAAGTCTACAAAATTTTAAATTTAATTGTAATATATTATATTAAATTACTATATTAGGCTTATATAATATAGTTGGCTATAATTTGCAAATTATTTTTACATTTGTTTATTCAATACTATTATACAAGCATTTTATGTAACTGTATTGTGACAATTAGGCGGTATATTAATATCATAAAAATGCGATTATAATGACAGTGCCTTAGTTTTGAAGTAAAACAAAATTGAAATTTTTTATATTTATTTTACTTAAAAACTTTACGTGACATCGTTTTGCGGGCCTTTAGTTATGCTTTAGTTATGTTTAGTTACCGCATAACTATCTATGTACCTCTCTCTCTCTCTCTCTCTCTC
>JAQIWK010000275.1:0-18764 GCA_034695265.1 Dissorhina ornata | reverse complement strand
AGAGAGAGAAAATATACGGAGAGAGAGAGAGAGTATACGGAGAGAGAGGGAGAGAGAGAGAGAGAGAGAAAATATACGGAGAGAGAGAGAGAGAGAGAAGTTAGTTAGTACATGGTAAAATAATTGAATATTAAATACTAAACTTAAGATATGAAATTAAAAACTAAACTTCAATTTTTACTTTACTTTATTGGTATTGTCATTGGATCTAATAATTGATAATCAAATATAGTATTAAAAACTTTATAATTATCCAAACATCTACTCATATATCTTAAGTTGTCTTAAAAATAAAATGTTATCAAGTAATATATTGTTTTTAAATAAATAATATTTTTATAAAGTTATAAAACTATTGAATAAATGCTATGGCAAACAAAAATTAACCATGCATGAATTAAATATATTTTTAAAAAATTAAAATTAAATAATTGGCGCAATTTATTTAACTTTTTTTTATAAACAAAATTAATTTTATTATTTCGTGATTATATTAATACAATGATTATTATAATGGTTTCATTAATAAAACTAATTATTTATTATTTAACTTAAATGTTTTAATGTTGAAAAAATAATTAATAAATTAATAATTAATTTAATTTAAAAAATTGTCAATTATTATGCAATTATTTGTTGTTAAATTTGATTCAAACAACAAATATCTTAAGACATATTAATAATACAAATATAATATATATTTAATATAAAGTTATATAAAATTTACAAATCATTGACAAAAACATTTATAGGAAATAAAAAACAACACATATTTGTTGTCCAAATATTGTGATATAAAAATGTTATTTCAATTCATATATTGAATAATGAATTATTTTAATTAATTAATTTTTAAATTATTTATTTAAAAAACATTTCTAATAACTATTAAAATGAGATATAGATTACAATTATATAATTTGTAAAGTTGTTTGTAACCAAACAAACAAAGATTAAGCAATTAAAACATTAAATACTTTATAATTATTTTGTTTTTTTTGTAAATTTCTCACATCTTATCTATAATTGATTTTAAAAATTATTACAAAATATATAGAAACGTGTCATTCATTTTATGGCATTTTTGTGGGATACCTGTGCCCACACATCGCTCACACCTACTAATCGTATTTAAAAAAAACTTATTTAACATTTAAAACCGGATGAGCGATAGTGAGGGTTCACTTGTATTACAATATTATTATTAAATTAGTTTTAAAATCTCATAACATCACCAAAAAACATCCAAATATATATAGTGAGCCATTCATTCATTACATTTAATATATATTATTAAAAATATAATTAATTAATAATTAATTACAAATACAAATCTCAATTTACAATATAATACATCGCCTTTTCTTACGGCCGGCCTTTTTGGGCCCATTCATGGTCTCGCCGTCTGATAGCTTACGCTTACGAATCTCACGCATCAGATCATGAAATACCTGTTTGTTTGGGAAATTGTTTTTCAAATTATAAATTAAATTTTAAAATATTATTTAAAAAAATAATTAGTGAAAGAGAGAGAGAAAAAACAATGAGAGAGAGATATAGAGAGAGAGACATACATTGTCGACATTAAACCGTGTCTTAGCGCTGGTCTCAATGTACGGTACTTTCCATAGAGCGGCCGACCGTTCGGCCTCTTCTTGTGTGACCCGACGGCGTTCCGAAAGATCGGCTTTATTTCCGACCAAAACAAATGGTATATTGTCGTCACCCTTCACACGAAGTATTTGCTCCCTATTTGTATACATAATGTTTAATAATATACATAACAAACATTTTATTACCAAATATTGTTTGTATTTCTCAATAGTATTGAGTCAATACACATGTGCTTAAGATTGTAAGTCAAGTATGAAATTATGCAAAACTTGTCAAAACAATTATATCGTCTTTAAAGGTCTCATAAATAATTCATTAATTATAAATACAATTCACTAATCATTTCTAAAGTTACAAAGTTATTGGCAATAAAGACATCGACCTCTCAATAGTATAGTTACCATTCAATGTTATATAAGACTACAAACTTTGAATGGTAACTATACTAAGACAATGGTATATATCTTGACATTAAATATGATATATATATAAAAAGCACACCTGAATAGTGTATACGTGTTATACACTAAACAAGTATTGAATTAAATAATGAAATTAAATATAAGTTTTTTGTTTGAAATCAAAATCAATTGATAGCAAAAATAAAGGGGTGTTTATATAGAGTTACCATTAGTTTAGGCAAATGATGGGATCAATTGGTGGTTTACCTGAACTCACTGATGGCCGCAAATGACTCGTATTCGGTCATAGAGTAGACACATATAAAGCCTTCGCCCGACCGGAAGTAGTTGTCCCGAATGGCCGCGTAGTCCTCCTGACCGGCGGTGTCCAGTATATCGATCTGGGCTTCGATGCCATCCAGTGTTACTTTTTTACGATACGAATCGGCTTTTGTTGGCTCATAGTCTTCGACAAACTGATCCAAACGTACCATTAAATCAATAAATAGACAATTAATGGTAATGTAAAGCACCGGTAGTTGTAATGGTAAAGTGCTTAAGACATACCTCATCGTACATGAACTGTAGGGTTAGGGCAGACTTGCCTACACCGCCCGACCCGACCATAATTACTTTGTGAAGTGGACACTGTTGTTGGCCACCCGTTTGCCGGCTATTAGACTTTGACTGCATTTTGTGTGCTTCCCGTCGGCGGCGCCCGACTCGCTGTCCACTCGCGCTGTTCTGTGTGTTAACTCACGGGATGTGTTGATAACCAGTGGTTTGTTGTGTTGTTGTTGTTGTCGACCGTTGCTATAGTGATGGCCAACACGTGTTGTTGTGTTTGCCGTTAAATACAAGAGTTTTTATAACGAAATGAGTATTTAATTCAATGACTAATCAAACAAACGATACATTTATTGCTTTGCTTTTCAATTGACTCTCAAATGAAATGACAAAAAAGTGTTTGGATTTCAAACATTTGAGACATTGTTTACTCCAATACAGGGAAACACAATACAGTCTACTCTCGCTTTAGTAAACTCAGTATTTTATTGTAAACTAATGCTAATTAAAAGCTAAGTATTTGGTTTATATATAATTAAATATTAATTTAATTAATTTTCATTAATAATTTTAATGTATTTTAGTTTGTGTGCTAAAGTTATTTAATTATTTTCAATTTATTTTAATTTATATAAGTTTTACCGGTTTTAGTGTATTTTGTTTGAAACATATATTACGCTATCATTACTTAAATAATATTTTTTGGTTAATTGTATTTAAATATATATTTTTAATTATAAATATTATAAATTTGTTTTAAATTAAATTAAATTAAGTTATAATTAGTAATAATTATGAATAAAATTAATGTTTATTTTATAGTTAATTAAAAAGTGTTTCAAAATAATTGGCCGTAATTTATGTGAAGACATAATGAATGAAAGCATTGAATTGATTGTCAGTTTTGAAGTCAAAAAAATAATATAAAAGTAACGAAACATTTCGTGAATTAAATTAAACATTAAATACAATTAAAAGACTAATTAATTGTATAAATAGTTTGTTTAGTGTTTAACACATAAACTGATTGTCAAAACACTGTGAGTGTTGTTGTTGTCAACCATTGAATTGATTTGCAAAAGTAATTGTCATTTCATTTATTTTTATTGTTTTTGTATTTTATTTTGTAATTTGTTTTTGTATTTAATTATTTATTTTTTGGCCAAAACTTTGCCCACAAATATATCGCCAATTAATTAATGATTTAATTAATTAATTTGTATTATAAATGGCTTTTAATAACAGTTTTATTAAATGATTGCAAAAGTTTTTTTTGTTGTCATTGAAAGTGCCATTGATTTCACTGTTTTGCCGTTTAATTCATTCATTAATTGATTGAATGCTGTATTGAATGCCAAATGCTTTAACCATTTACTTCACAAACCATTCATTGATTGTAATTATTGTCTCAAAAAAATCTGATGTATTTGTATCTCAACTCAAGACTTATACTCATTGGACGCCTACTCACCGGTAAAGGACCCGACAATACCTGACCGATCGACTCATTTGATCCATTGATTTGCGACAATACATCTCTGAAGCGATGGCCGAAAAGATAGACATGTCTTTGGATGATATCATCAAAAGAGATCGCATTCCCAGCGGCCGTAGAGGTCGTGGCGGCGCCCGCGGGAGGGGTGGTAGAGGTGGTGGTGGCGGCGGCGGCACCGGTGGTATTCAAAACAAGTCCCGAACGATATTCAAGCGATCCTTTAGCGGCCGATTCAGTGGCGGCGGCGGTGGTGGACAACGGGGCGGTAGAGGGACCGGCAAACAGCGACAAACGACTGGCCAATGGTTACAACGGAAAGGCTCACAATTGACGTGTCGGCTACACCTGTCCAACTTGGCCTATACGGTGACCGATGAAGACTTGTATGAATTGTTTGCCTCGTTTGGACCGCTCAAGAAGTCGACCGTCCATTACGATCAATACGGCCGGTCGTTAGGCACCGCCGAACTCCTGTTTGAGTTGAAGTTTGATGCCATTAAAGCCATGGATCAGTATAACGGCGTTCCCCTCGACGGTACGTATTAGTGATACACTTGTCGTGAATAATACTAACCATCGATGTCTACCATTAATAGGCCGTCCAATGAGAATACGTGTAATCGGCGCCAAACCTGAAGAAAATCAGACCACTGGTGGCACCGGCGGTGGTGGTGGCGGCGGAGGTCGTGGAAGTGGTGGCACCTCTAGAGGTAGAGGTGGGCGCGGAGGAGGCGGTGGACGCGGCGGTGGTGGCCGTCAAAGACAAAACGTAACTCAAGAGGATTTGGACAAAGATCTGGATTCGTGGCGAATGGAGACCGAGTAGTAATATAAATGAGTTTTAAATACATTTAAATATTTATAAGTTTTAAAAAGTGTTTGAAAATATGTGACACTATTTTAAAGCCTAACTTATTGTTTATTTTTTGTCGCAATTTATACTTTAATTATCATTTAAAAAGACAAATGAACCGCTCGTTTGACACATAATTTTCATACATATATTTAATAGTATTGTATAAATTGTAAGCCAAATGTCAGGCAATAACTAAAATATCCACTCATTTATAGATTTAAAAACACATTTCATTTATATTTTATCATTAGTTTTGCATCTTTTTGGACACATTTTTTGTTTTTTTTCTTTTTTGTATCAATTAATACAATTAAAAGTAATTTTAATTAACATTTTATTTATAATATCAAACAAATTATGATTAAATTTTTTTTGTTTATTTATTTTTCGTTAAATGATTACAAATTATAGTATAAAAAGTGTTTGATATGCCATTGAATTAATGGGTGGTCTATCGGGGCTTAACATTGATAATAAAAGTCCGGATTTCCATTGGATTCAAAGTGACGGTCAAGTCTTGAGCCGATAGTTCCACTCGTTTTGGTTCAAAGCGTTTCTCATTATCGGCCGTTGTTTTCCATTTCAATCGGTCAACCGTTTTGATGTCTTGAGTGCCACTTAGTGTGGTCTCTAAGGCATCGGTCACAACAAATGGTGTGAACAGGTCTTTGAGGTCAACGGTCTCGGGTTTGGACATCGTTTCGGACTCTTTTTGTTGATAGAAGTGCTCTAATCGTAGCAAATATGAGGACCCCTTCCACTGCTCTAACGTTAATAAGTGAACATTTTTGGGCATCTCTTTGGTTAGACCCGAGTATTGGCTTTTATGGTCTTTCAAGTAGTCGTCAACGGATCCACTCAATTTGGCAAACGTTAGCGACGGCTCAAGAAGTACGCCATAAGCGGCCTCGCGATGAACTTCAGCGGCTTCGGCTATACTCGTGAAGTAAACCCAAAACTTTCCCCTAATTTGAAGTCCTTTGCCGTCAAATCCCGGTTCGTTAAGTGGTTCGCCGACACCGAAGTGGTCGTCGTAGAGGTCCCGTCGGTGAACCATCAGCTCAAGTGAACCGTCTTTAATACTACTGCCTCCCTGTGACCTATCGTTCAATATAGTCATCTGAATGTCTTGTTTGGTGTCTGCGATGGCAATACGACTGTTGACCGGATAATAGTTTCCGGCGATCTCTTCGTGAACTGTCAACTTCCAAGTCGGCCGATAATCACGCTTTCGTTCCAACATTTGTCGGCCGTTAGCGTCGGTATAAAAGAGTCCATTTGTGGTCAGGTTTGTCTCCCATCGAGAGATAACCTCTTTGCCAATCTTGTCGTCGACAGGTATGGGTCCGACAACAAAGTCAAACTCAATGGCGTCAGTGTTGGGCCAAATGCGGATCACTTGTGACACATAATCACCAATTTTTTGTCTGATTTCTGTAGCGCCCGATGTCTTAACCAGATCTGCCTGAAGTTGTGTTACGTTATAAATCCTTGGGATATCGCCGTCCGATCGGAACACGTAAGCGCCCGACGGCTGATGGGCTGAGTCTTTGTCGTCTTTAGCCAAATAGTATTCATAGTTTTGCTTGAAGTCAACCACTTTTCCGTTCTTCAGCTGAACGGCCATCAAAGCTCCCGATTTGTCAAATGAAACGGTCATTGATTTGGATTTAACTGAAAAAGCGTCAGTAATTTTGGTCACTTTTACGTCATTCACGTCTTCGTCATCGGCGGTAGTCTTAAGGAAATAAGTGACGAAACCCATGGCCGGCACCTCTGCCTCGAAGACCAGCTCATCCTTTGCCGGACTTTTACGCTCTTTTAGGTTCAATACAGACTCACAAATGGGTACCACATCTGATGTGACGGCTCGTCCTTTTGGGTCAAATACTTTGTAAGCCTTTGTAGTGACCGGAAGTCTGACCGTTTGAGAGACGCTGTGTCCAAACGGGTTATATAAAGTAACCGCCAAATTATCGGTGCCTTCAGTGGCCGCACAGGCGCTTACATTCAAAGCATTGCAATACAATTGATCTAACTTTGGGTCGGCAATCAAACCATTTAACGATTGACTGACCACTTTCTGGCACTTCTCGATAGTCTTATACAGTTTGAGGACATAATTGTCGGCCACGTGTTGTTTTTCAGTACCGGCCACTGCATCGTGATGTTGCATAACACCCATCCATTCCCGTAATGGTGTGACCAGGGCTTCGTTTTTACCCTGAGCCAAACTCAACGCATCCAACTGTTTGCAAACCTGTAGGAAATTGTTGCCCACCTTTTCGTATCGTTTGAGCGCTGGTCTGGATGTGAAATATCCGGTCCAATAGGAGTGCTCGGCCGACGCGTACGGGAAAAAGTCATCCGATTTGGTGGTAAACGTATGGTTAGCCATATGGACGCCGTGTAGATAACAGGTGGGCGTCGAGTAAAATACATTAACATTAGATCCCTTGGCTTTCCTTGCGTTGGCGTATTTGATAAGTTTGTCCATATTTTTGAACCACGAATTAGCATCCTGGTAGAAAAAGTCAGTGCCCATCGGGAACAGTATGTTATTAGTGGCGTAATGTTGGGAATAGTCGGCCGCGTATTTCAAAAACTTGTCCACAATCTGATCCACATTATAGTCTTCAGATTCTGGATCGTCAATGAATGGGTCGTCACCGCCATTGGCTAAGTCCCAGTTGATATTGGGTGGTGGACCTGGATCATTATGGATTAGGTTAGTTATGTTTTACATTAAACTATAACTTGTAAAGTTTTTTAACTATTATATTTGTTAGTTACAAGTTAAATTAGATAATAATTTAATTAAAATTCAAATAACAATATATGACAAACCGTAGCCCATCTCCATGGCGTGGGTAAATATATCTGACCGACTACCCAGGTCATCACTTCCATGCCAAACCACTTCCATACGCTTTTCGGCCACTCGTTTACTCTTGTCTTCGTAGTCAAGTCGGGCAAAGAAAAAGCCGTCAAAACCAAGTTCGGCAAAAAGGTTAGCCTGTTCTCGGGAGTGGCCAAACGGGTCGATTTGCCACCCGATTTTCGGTACACCACACTGGCCAAACGAATCCTGGAGACGTCGGTGACCCCATGTCATCTGATCCACTATTGATTGGTAGTGAGCGGCCGCCTCATCATTCATAGACCAACCGCCGTTTATAAACTCCAATTGACCTAGGTTATATTAGATATTTTTAATTAATTTAATTGGTTTAACTTTATCAAGCTAATTTATAAAACTTTGACATAATATTAAATAATAGATAATAAAATAATGTCAATAACTAGGAAAGCAAAGGATATTATCTAATCTATGAGTGAATTATAAAAGTTTTGTTAAATTTTTTTATTGTTTTGATTGATACAATCAAAAGTAAGTTTATCAAGAAACTTTTTTTGTTATCTCAAAAATATTGAACAATAATGTAACCTCATTTACCAAGGTGCTAAATTCAATTAATATTTACTTTAACACCTAGTATCATTATATTATTTTAGTTAATTTGAGTTAATTATAATTTTTATAGTTTATTTGAAAATTAAAATTATTTTTTTTGATAGCAATTAATTGAGTGATAATACATACCATCGTTAACTAATTTCTGGACTTTGGTTTGTAGTTCAGGCGTTTGCTGGACCCACCACTTCCAGAAGAAGGCCGTCTCAACGTATATGAACTTTCGGGTCTCGTTTTGCAGCAACGACTGGACCACCGAATCGATGATATACTGGACGCCCGCCTTCTGGATGTTAGTTCGGGAGCCGTAGAAATACTGGTCAACAGTCTTCAGCCAACCGACGTCATCGTGAGTGTGTGGCACCAGATGTACGTTCAACATCTTGGGATCCACTTGAGAGCAGTGACTATTATCGCATTTGTTGGTCGGCTCGAGAGGGGCCACCGATGACGGTCTACAAAGTACTACCGCCGGCGCTAAGGCCAACAATACCAGTGCAAATTGGCACACCATTGTTGTCTTGGTCGTTTTTGTTTGTGTGGTAAGCAATTGTATTGAAACTTATGTTTATATACTATTGAAAAAAAACTTGAGAAAATTTTTCCAAAACACTTAATCACTTTATCACTTTATCTTGGTGATAATACAAATTAAATCCAACCATTAATTGACACCAAAGTCTATGTACTGTTTTTTTGTTTGACAGATATTTTATATAATGATTTTTGATTACAAATTGATTTGATTTGATTTGAAGGCTTGTTTGAAGGGTTGGCTTAAAATGTATTTTTTGATAATTATAATGAAATTATTTAATTTATTTTGTAAATTGCTTTTACTTTTTTTTGGTACTGGTATGTTTTATTTATCAATTTATAAATTAAATTAATGCGTATATATTAAAATTAAAAGTTTACCATAAAATTTATAGTTTGTATCACATCCTTGGCTATCCCATCCCAAGTCATTATATTTTGCTGATAATGTATAACTAGTGTTGATGAACGGGTAAAGTAATTGATAAAACTTTTAATTTTTGTTTTTAACTTAAAAACACTTTATAAATACATAGACTTAAGACTTAAAATGTACTTGTTGAGTTTAAAAGACTTAACAAAAATATTTAATCAACAAATAAAAAACCGACAAACTTTGTTAAATCAGGTAAAGTTGTCATTGTCAAAATTTACATTGTTAGCAACAATTTGTACCTAGATATACAAATATAACTCGATGTTAATTCACCATGTTAATATTGTTTTTAAAAAAATACATAATCAAAGTGATTGACTTGAGATTTATAAGTTTAAATAACTTTTTTTGTTTGACAATTATAATACCTCCTGGATAGCACTTGATTATATAATTTATTTCACATGTAATGTAATCCTTATAATAGATTTTAAAAGCACTTAAATGTACTTTAAATTTATAATAATTTACTTAATGAACAAATATTTAATCAGGTATTTTTTGTTGTTGAAAATATAAGCTATTTAGTTTTATAAAATAGTTATCTATTTATAATGTTAGGTTTAAAATTACATTTTTAATTTTACATTTAAATTTAAAATATAATAAATTTAAAAATATATTTTGCAGGTTAACATTGATGGGTGATATATCGGTGCTTAACGTTGATAATAAAAGTCTAGATTTTCATTGGATTCAAAGTTTATGGTCAAGTCTTAAGCCGATAGTTGCCGTCGTTTTGAATCAAAAAGTTTCTCATAAATCAGCCGTTGATTTGAATTTTAATCAATGCATACGTTTTGAATGTCTTGAGTGACGGTCAGTGTTGTCTCAATGGCTTTTGTGACCACAAATGGTCGGAACAGGTCTTTGAGGTCAACGGTCACGGGTTTGGACAGCGTTTTGGGACTTAATTTTGATGATAGAAGTGCTCTAATGGTAGCAAATATGACATCCCTTTCCACGGCTTTAACGTTAATAAGTGAACCACTTTTGGGACATTTCATATCAAACTTGATATACTTGTACTTAAATTGTTATTTAAATTATTTATAATTTTGGTTTTAATTATAAATTTTAAATAAATTTTAAATCAGTGATTGTCCAACAAATAAATGATAGACATCGCCGGTGGACAGCAATTAATAACTATATAAAACAATACATGAGCTCAACATTTGATAGTAAAACTGTAATGAAATAGTAATAAATTTTATAAGTTTTTGTATTTAAACAAACATTTTGGCTCAATAGGTGTCTATCCAACTGTACCCAAAAGTATTTGAATAAATATTTTATTAAATTTTAAATTATAATCTTTATTCATTACAAAAATAATTAATTTAATGAATAGTTTAATAAATAATTACAATTTATTCACTATTAATTGTGTATAAACCTTATTTCCCACATCTTATTAACAGTTTTCAATACTATTTGAATGAATTATTATGGGTACCTCTGGTATGACCCCTATTAATATGAATACATTAAGCAATAGTTTTCATATAATTTGTAAATTTTGTTTTTGGTGTCAAATAAAGTGGTTAAATAAATAATATCTTAATTTGTGTGACAAACCAATGGTTTAATTGATAATTAATTGACATTTAAATAACAATTAATTGATTCAAACATTTAGTGAAATAAAACTGAAATATATAGTTTTGAAAACTAAACAAATTATATGATTTGTATTGAAATATAGTGTAATTTTATTGTGGGTTTCAATTGATCTCAAAAAGTGATAGACAAATGGCCTCGACTTCTTCGGCAGGTTTATGTAAGACATGCCAATCGGAAGAGAGGTATGAAATGGACGGATATATGTACTGTAAAGTGTGTGACACTCAAGACAGTGGTGGACCCATCGTCAAGACGGATCAGTTCATTGACTTTTCCAAGAGTTTGGCCGTCGAAGTGACTGTCAAACGGCATAAACCACTCAAACCGGATCAGCTGAAGAGGAATGAGTCGACCAGTCTGTGGACAACATCGGAAGCGTTTACACATATATTGTGCCAACAAATGCAACAATTGGCTCAATTGAACCCTAATATCATCCAATGGTCTGAATTCAAGACATGTGTCCAAACTCTTTGGAGGAGTTATTTGAGAAAAACGGGAATCGCTTACACCGACAATGAAACGCCCGACTCAGTCACTAAACCACGTCTACACCCGTCGGCCCACTTTAGAGATCGTATAGCGTTCGGCCAATTGGCCACTGAATCGCTTCCGAAATATAGGAATAAATCCAAATCATGTGAAACAACTGATGTCGATATGGATGACTTGTGTCTTCCCACGACCTCATCGGCCAAACCTAAGCCATTGTCATATTTAGCGGACACTAAGAACGTATCGACGGATCACTTCTTGGATTTGATGACATTACCCAAGACATTGGCTTTACTACACATTGCCATCAGATTATTAGGATTTAATATCTTCGCCACCGATCTGATCCGATGGGCGCGACAACAACTGCTTGTTTATCACAATTGTTTTGTTTGTTTTCCCGACAAATGGTTAATCACATCCAACGATTGGCCGACTTTCACCACCACTGCGATGCCATCGTATGATAGTTTGAACCGATTGTCGGCCAAATTGGCCAAATATATTGGCGTCAAAACCTTTCCGAGACCTAAATTGCATGGATTGGTCACTCGTTTCGTCACTGACTTCAATCTACCGAAAGACATGATTCCTGTAATCAGTAATGAATACGATTTATACCATAACTTTGTGGACAAATTTGATGGCAAAGGCATCGATTGCCGACAAATCAATTGCTTTCCCTCCTATGAGAAGTGGGTTTTGATGACAATTGTGTTGGTCTTGAAACGGGTGTTCACTTTGGATGACGGCATCGAAAGACGTATGTCTCACCATTTGAATGATGACAATGTCTTCAATTGGAGTGAATGGCAAACGTATGCCACCAAACGGTTGGATCTGATCCATGACTACCACATTAGTCTCTTTAACGGGTGAATGAGTTTTTGCATTGATTTTTGAAATTTATATTTTAATTATGAATTACTTTTAATTGAATTTTTAGTGATTATTCGCGAATCAAAGACGTGGATGTATTGGTCGGCCATTTGCGTCAAAGAAGTGACCATCATTTAGGCGGTGATTACCCATCGGTTAAACCCCAGAAAGGTATTTGTATTTTTGTAACTTTTAATTAGTTATTAAAATAATTAATTTGTTTGTAATTTATTTGAATAAATAGCGTTCAATAGTAAGGCATTTCGTAACGACTTGTCAACGGATTTCAAGCTATTAGTTGCCGACCAAACTGTACCACAAGACACACACCAATTGGCGATTAATCACTCATTACATCCACTAATTTATGCCACAGATATGTCACTAAAACGAGTGTCCAATCAGTCGGTTGTCGATGAGATGTCAAAGAGTTTCGCCGACAAGTGTTTGCAGTCCTGGATGTGCGGACACGGAAGGCATTGTTTTGATAGACCATATTATCAGGTGATTGTCGATCCCAAAGAGTGGTCAAAGTCTTTCACACTTGTCATGCGTTTGGCGGCAGTAATACTCGGGTGTCAACCCGAAGATCTGATCCCAACTCTTAAGAGACTGGAAAACAAGTATTTTTCATTCAAAACCAATGATAAGCCAAACAAACGCCAGAAGTAATCATTGTTTGCCTACTTTTCCCGTCATTTAATCACTTATTTTGATAAATAATTTTAATTTTAATTATTTAACATTCAATTTGTTTAGTCAATAGTTTTAATTGTGTAACAATTTAACTGAATAACTGTTTTTTTTACCAAAAGTTGCACTTTTTTTGTGTTAAATTTAATCATTTGTTTAATTGAATTATTATTTAATTAATGTTTTTTGTAATTTACTATTTAATCATTGTTTTTAATTATTGGTTTTAATTTATAATTGTTTTGTAATCATTAACTTTAATAGTGTTTTATAGTTATTATATATCTATTATCTCTACAATTTTGTGGTAATTATATTGAAATCATTATCTGAAATAAGGTTTAGTTGTATTGAATGTCCAGTGAATAACTTGGGATCAGATGGTTGTGTAATTTTGGACACAAACTATATCCCTATCTCTAAACCAGTGTTTAATGTTATATTAAACTAAATATTTTGTAATTTTGTTTTGAAAAAACTTTTTAAATAAGTTTTAAAATACTTTTTAATTGATATAATACTCGTATAAATATAAATTAATATATCAGTAATGTTATAATTTTAATGTCAATGAATATTATGTAACAATCAATACAATCATAAAAGTTTTATTACTTTTTTGTTGTTTTTAATTGGATTTAATTAGTAAATCCTAATAAATATCTACTTATTATATAAATAATTAATTCAAATAATTAGTTATTCATTGGTTTTAAAATATATTTTGTTTTTTTTGTATATATTTTTAATTTCAAAGTTATCAGTGCTTTGTATTACTGGTATTTCAATTATTGAAAACTTTTAACTATTAAAAAAAATTATTATTATATATTGTAATAAATTATTGTAATTTTAAATATATAAACAAATGTTTGAAACTTTATATTCACATAAAAAAGTGCTTAAAATTGTTATGAAATGTTGAGTTCATTGTAAACAAAAATTGTCTTTAAAAGGAAATACTGTTTAAGTAATACAACTAAACATCTCTCAAGTATTGCAACTCATATAGTGTTGTATAACTCATATAAAAAAGTAAATTTTAATGATATATGAGTGCCTGATATCAGCCCACAAACTATTTTTTTCATTGAAAAATATATTTTGTAAATATATTTTAAATTATAATAAATATTGTTGAACTAATGTTAAGTCAACCAAAACATTCAATAAAATATATAATACATGTTTTTTTGATGATTACTATTTTTGTTGTATAAGCAATAGGATATTCATATGTATAGTGTATTACGATTTGTAATAAATGATTATATTTTTGAGACAAATATTTCAGCAATTTTTTCAAAGTTTATTTGTGTTGAAGTAATTTTGAGAGAGAGAGAGAGAGAGAGAGAGAGAGAGAGAGAGAGAGAGAGAGAGAGAGACTGGAGAGAGAGAGAGATGTTTAAAATACTAATTTATTAGATAACATCTAAAACAGTGGCCAACATATTAAATATAGTGAAGTCCTTTAAACAATGAACTCCTATATCCACTTTGTATAACAAAAAATACCGCTTTTTATGCATCAGATAATAAATTTAAAAATAATTAGCAATTTGTTTCAAACTATATATTTAGGGCTCAAAAGTCACGATAAAAAAATATTTCAACTAAATATTTGTTATAAAAAAAACTACAAATCAATTGAATCTAGAAATTTGACTAATTTTGATATGAGATAGCACTGGTATGTTGACTTGAAATATATATAAAAACTTGATTTTATTGACTATTTTTGTTGGTTGTTGAAAGAATTTAAAGATATATAAAGGTATTTGAAATAAATAAATGTATTTTTATTTTGAGCTAATCGTGTGAAAGGTGTTGAATATAAATAAAATATATGTATCAAACATTTTTTTCAGCCCCACCTGATCACCGGCCCATCCAATGTATAACTCAGTCGGAGGTTTAGCGCAAAAACTCCCTAATAGTTAGCCAAAACTTATATGAAAAGTATATAAAAACTTGTTATACGAGTTATATATCATATATGAAATAAAGTGTTTATATATTATATGACATAACATGTAAAAAGCCGTACAATTTGTTAGGGATATCAATGGTTTTGGATGGGAATGGGTATGGGATGGGGTTTTCAGCCTTGACTTCAATATGATATTATAGACAGTGAAAGATAATACTACTGTATATTTCATTTAAAAATGTACCCGAGCTTCATATCATGTTGAAAATATATTACATGTATTTCCATACCATTTACGTAGCAATTGTTTAATAAGTAAAAAAAGTTTTGTCCAAAATTTTTTAAAATAAAAAATACAATTGTATTGTTTGTGAAGTTGTAATTAAATTAAATTAAATTATTTGTTTTGCGTTAAAATGTGAGTTATTTTGTTTAAAATTATATTTTTTATAAAGTTTAGTGTTGATGTGATTTATATTTACTTTATTTGGATATTTATCAAGTTTTAAAAGTCTGGCGTTTGATTTATAAACTTTTAAAAAACATTAAAACTACTGATTATTTAAATATATAAAAAGTGTTGATTGTGTTTTATATAATTTGATAATTAACTGGATTAATTAATAATGGTTAACGAAAACCCTGGTAATCTAGAACTGGAACACATTGACACAACAGTTTAGTATATTTATTATTGATTTAAAATTATAATTTATAATTTTTAAAATGCCTGTGCCCTAATCCTGTGCTAATTATGTGCTAACTATTTAGTCTAGTTAAGTGTTAAAATGTTCAAGTGTTTTAATAATTTAATTTTTTAATACAATTTGTCAATAAAAATATTTATTTATTTTTGTGCAAGGTTATTTTCATTAGAAATACTTTAATTTAATAAATTAATGTAATTTACTTTTTTTAAAAATAAATAATTTGAGTGTCATTTTTGAAATATACAAAACTAAGCCTAATATTAGTGACCAAAATAGGAGGTTAATTATATATTCTGGAAATGATGTCAAATATAAATATTTTTAAATTACATTTAAATTGTATTTTGTTTTTTATAACAAATATATTTTGCCCTAAAATTATGACAAAATTTATAAATGATGAGTTTGTATAAGTGATGGCCACACCTAACCATTATTGTATTGTATTTAAGTTTTTAAAAAAAATAAAAACTTGACATGTTTTATTAGTTTTAAATTTAAATTAAACTAGTTTTAATATTTGAATTTTTTTTAAATATAATTTAATATACGATTAATAATTGTTAATAAATTATAAAGTATACAAATTAAGTTATTAATAAAATTACTAATTAATTATTATTATTTATTATGATGGTGGAATATATTACAAAAATGTAATGTAATTTAAACTAACTAGTTATAAACTTTTTTTTTGTTATTCAAAGTAAATTATATTAATATAAATTTTTATTAAATTATGATTTTTAAATTAAAATTATGTTTAAATAGCAAAATACAAACCGACTGATAGACGGCCACAATGGTATACGCCGTGCGGTGAACCCGACGGGTCGACAGTCGGTATTATCGCGTTTCCTATTCCAGCGACTATTGATCCTATCGGTGGTCCGACTGGTCATATATCTTAACAAACTATATCAGGACTGCAATGCCGTTAATACCTACTATAGTGATCATGACTTTAACTTTTGCATTATATCCATCATATCGTTGATATGTCCGCCAATTGTTTACGCCTTTTATTTGATCGGCGATAGTCTCGTCAAAGAAATACAAATTAATCGCAAGGATGTGAGCACTAAGACTGTCAACGGCTTGTTATTGATTCCCTGGCAAATCAAACGGTCAGTCAATTAACCATTAGATGATAATTAGTAGACATAATGATTAAGTTTGTCTTTGTAACCCGTATTACATGTCTAACCGCTATTTGAATGGCCAGTCATTTAGATGTATTACATTTTGTGTCGCAACGCATATGTCTTTGTCGATCACCACAAGTGGAAGAACACGAAGACATTGTGTCGATGCAGAGGAATGCAGAGGTTCTCGAGTTTTTTGAAGACTTTTACGCCGGGTTTCTGCAGATATTGTTACAGTTATACATACTTTTGCTTCAATTGGCTAATACTGAAGGATTTCAAACACAAGTTTGTAAGTATTATTGTCTTGTAATGTCATTACAAGAAGTACTGATTAAACCATTAATTTATTCATTGAATTACTTGTTTTATGCAGTGATTGGCGAACTAATCGGTTCCAGTCTTTGCGTCTTATCGATGATGATTGCTGTCCGGCGTCGAGATGACGGTCCACTGACCGCTGTTTTGTCTTTTATCGGATGGTTATCGTTGTTTGTGTCCCGAGTTATTGTCTTCTCATTGGTTGCCTCCATAATAGGTCCATATGTGGTGATACTGGCGCTCATCCATGCGCTGGCCATCAGTATATGGGTTTACAATATCGCTGTCGAGTCGCACGCATTGTCCACTTCCGTTGGACCCGATTCGGCCCAAACAGGCGGTGGTCCTGACCAGTGGACGGGTCGACGGCGAGTGTCACTGTCTATAATGGTGTTTCTGTTTTTTGGCTTACCATCGCTGTTGATATGGCCGGTGATGTTTCAACTGAAAGAGCAACGCCGGCCGTTAAAGTTCTTGTTAATAGTGGCCATAGAAAACATCGGTCTATTAGGTCTATGGTTTGGCGTCCAGTTTGCTCGGGGCGGCAGTCAGTCCCTCCAACAACTGACCGATACTCACCACTGGCTAGTGTTGGCCGCAGTGGTCGGCACATTGACAGCCGCACTGTTTTTGACGGGTTATGTGGTCTGTAAACCAAAACTGACGGATCAGGTCGTGCTGTCAAAGATGCGATCAATGGATTCAGAAAGTTATGGCATTTATTATGAGTTTTGCGATATTGTCTTCAAATTGCCAAATACTGATGGCATTGACCGCGACCTCCAAGTCATCCATAAAATGAATATCAATTGATTTGATTGTCTATTAATTGGACATAAATTTGATAAATACTTAATTGTATTGAAAGTTTGATTGTGTTTTGCGCTCAGATATACTCACTTTGTATTTGATATTATTTGATCAATAATTTGGTATATATTTATAGTATTTGTATTATTTTGTGACAAAATATTTATCATTTTAATTAAATTATATTTAAAATTTATATTTTACTTATTCAATGAAATATAATATAGTTATATATTTTTATAATTAAATTGATTGTGTTATCAATTTTTTTGAAATTAATTTTTTAATAAGAAACTTGGATTCAATATTAATTATAAAAGTTTTTGTAATAATAATGTTTTAGTTTTATAAAACTAAATTGTATGATAAAATTAAACTATTAATTTGTAAATTATATCAATTTATATTTAATGTAATTAAACATTTATAATATATAAATATATTATTGTAAAGTCCCTAATTATTTAATATGCTTTTTTACTTGAGTTTTAATACTTGATAATTAATAAATATTATAATATTTTAGTAATTAACTTAAATAATAAGATAAATAATTAATAATTAAATGTTTTAAATATATAAATTAGTCCAATATTTAAATAATTTATTTTGAAATATCAAAATAAAATAAAATTTTTTTAGTTTTTAAACAATTTATTAATTCGTAGTTTATATTTAAAAATGATTTATAAATTATAATTGTGACCCCCGAGATAGATGTCACTACAGTCTAGTATATAACACATTGTTTAGTCAATCCTTTGTTATCAACCA
>JAQIWK010000274.1:0-18797 GCA_034695265.1 Dissorhina ornata | reverse complement strand
GGTAAACTTAAATTTAGGCTTTTAATAGTTAATACTTATTTATTTTTATACAATGCTTTTAACAATTTGAAAATTTTAATTAAATTAATTTTTTAATATAAATTAACTATTTTTGTAACAATTGTATTAACATTACAGTAAAAGTAATAACAGAACTCATAAATACAAATAAAAATTTCAATTTAATTTCAAACATATTAAGTATAGTATAACCTTGCTTATAATATAAATTAAAATTCATATTAAATAATATATCTCTTGGAGTTACGATCGGATTGTGAGCCTTATAACGTGCGGTCAATTGACTGACAGTCGGTTTATGAGTTTCAAAGTAATTGATTGCCAATACATATAAGAAATCAATGAAAACAATACAAATATATTCCGTTAAATACATGAAAAAATAATAACTAAATTCAGGACTCATTTGTAAATTAACCGCAAAATATGTTAACCGCAAACATGTGGACAAAAATAGTTCACTAAACCATAGAAATAGCAAAAAACCCAAACAATTATTGATGGCTTGTTTGTGCCGTTGAATAGCCAGCATATCTTGAATTAGTTGTTTATAATTATTGGTAAAATTATTTGCAATTAAAAGTCGTTTTTCAAGTAAATAAACTGCATAACAAATTTGTATTAATAGCAATGGTATGGCAAATATCCAACCAGTAAAAGCAAAATTATAAATTAAATTTTCTAAATATTTAAACCATTTTGAATTTTGCTGAATATAATAGAAAATAGTTGTAATTATTTTAATTAATAAAAATATTAACCATGATAATGCTAACATAATTGAACTACATTTTAATCTTGATCTATCACAATCACAAATACAAGCATTGATTGACAATATAAGTGTTTGTATTTTATTAATGTAATTAAAGAAATAAATATAACCAATGTACATTAGTATCTTTTTAATTATAGCTGAAATTGAAATTAACATGGTGGCTAATTTAGTTGATTTTAGCAACTCATTAAACATATCATCTAATACGTATAAATAATAGCTAGATATTAAAATTAAAATTAAATATCTATATAAATTTAAATATATTTTGCTTATATTTATAATTTTAAATTTATTATACCCACAAAAAATTAATATTATATTAAATGAATAAATAAATATTTTTTGTTTCACCATAGCTATGATAATTTTTTAATTTTAATATTTTAATTTAATTATTATATACTTATAATGTAATAATTTTAATATTTAATTTTGTTTTTATAGTATGATTAATATTTTAATTTACAATAATTTAACGATATTATATGAATAACAATTAATTGTTTGTTTATTTAATAAACAAAAATATAAATATACTTTGTAGTTTATACAAATATTAATAAATAAAATAATAATATTTTGATTGAATATATTTTCCTTTAATAAATAAGAAATAAATAAAATTCAAATTATTATATGTAAAAATTGTAAATAGCCAATTCATAAAATTTATGTTTTATAAAAATATTTTTTAAAAACATATTAAAGTAAACATAGTTATATAAAAAACACCAATAACAAAAGTGCTTTTATCTTGATTAAAATGTGTATAAATATAGCAATAATACAACAATTATTTAAATGCAAACAAAATAAAATACTTTATTCATAAACAAAAAACCCAAAAATAATTAAAATACATTTAACACATAAGACAAGTAGACAGGACAAACACATATAAACAAGGACAAAACATAAAAAGACAAAACACAAACATAGATTAGACAATTAAACCAAATGTGCGAATAAAAAGTAGCCCGGTGCAATTAAAATACATAAAAATAAGTGCAAGAATATTAAAAACAAAAAATATGATTAAATATAAAATTAAAACAAAATTTAACTAATATTAAATAAACATATAATATAATAATCAATATCCAATTTAGCCAATCCATTAGTCCAGTACCAATTAGTTAAGCCGCTGTACACTAAATATATTTTTAAATAAAATATTAATTTAATATATAATTAAATAAATTAAAACTATTTAAACAATACAATACTTACGGCATTCATAGTATCAATGCAAGTTTGAACGGCAGTGGCCGAGTTTTCATTCATTAAAACACAGCCAAACCCATCGTTTATACACTAAAATTATAATTTAAATTTAATATTATAATCTATATAATTGTTTTAATTACATAAAAAAATTTATATAAATATATATATCACCTTTAGTTTGGTCATTGAATCACTCCTAAGACCCTTGCCTTGGATTAGTACAGTAGATATAATTGTATTCAACGATTTCAACGTGGCCACTTCAATTGAATCGGACCGATAGGCCAGGTCGGTTATATTCTTAGTTACAATATTAGTCAATACGATTTGGTTGCCTTTTTTGATACCAAAACTAAGTGTTTTAATTTGGTCATAGGTTTTGGTGGCCAACGGGACAAATAGTTGCCGATTTAAAGCGGCTAACGGGTCGTCCAAATTTGGGGGCAGTTGGGTATTGCCTCCATTGAAGGCATTCGAGTCGGACCCACCCAAAAGATCAGTGACGATACTTACAAGACCACCCACAACACTACTCAGTAATGTGGGTACAACAGTAACTACACTTAAAAGTGAAGTGACCAAGCCCTCTAAGGCCTCTGTAATGGTGTCCAATAAATCAGTTGCTCCTTGTCGTTGGCCCAGGGCAACCATGTTTAAAACTGTTTTAGTTTTAATAAATTATTAATTTTAATTTTAAGCTTGACTTACAAGAATTTTTTTTTGTATTTATTGTATTAATACACAATATGTTTTGAGTAATTAATTTGGTAATAATTTTTTTTAATATATAATTATATATATAATTGAATAAATTATTGTGTATTAAATAACTTACCCGTAGGTAATGTCTGAAGTCGACTGCAAATGCTGTCAATATTGGCCACCAATTGTTCAGTCCTGTTTGCCATTTGTAAGTTTTGTGCGGCCGATGACGGGTCGGCAATCTCTCGGACACTATTGGAGAAAACGGCAAAAACGGACGCAAATTGTGATACAAATTGAGACACCGCACCAATCATCCCGACCACGTTGGTGGGCATTGGCATCTTTGCCGATAGTGGACTCTTGGGCACCAATGAACCAAACATAGACTGTAGCCGTCGGTGTAATTGTTGCAGCAATTGTTGCAACTCTTTATTGTTTGCCATATGATTGTTGCCTGAGTTGGCCGAAGACATTATGGCATCAATTTTGTCCACAATTACGATCATCTCTCCGATGGGTTGTTTCAGTCGCTGTAACGCTACCGGTATTAGTCGCGGGTTTTGCAGTAATAGTGTAAACACTATTCAAAATAATTGTAATTTAAATATTAATTATTAAATAGTTTATAAATAAAATTTTGAAATAAATTATTACCTGGGTGAGGACGATTTGGGTTAAAATTGTCAATTGTCTGACCAATTTCTGTTTGAAGTAACCGGAAAAATGATGACAAAAACTTTAATGATTGTGAAAATTGTGAGATATATTGTGGCCTTTCGTTGGGATCTATTAGGACAGCACCCGAAGTCTCATCTTTAGCCGGTTTGGCCGGTCGGGCGGCTATTGTATAAAAAAACTATTTAAATAAAATTTTTAATTAAAATAAATTTATTATATTACCTTCAATACAAATTAAAGCCGCAAATAATAAAATAAAATATAATTTCATTTTTTTAAATACTAAATATCTACTCAAAAAAATTAATTGCAATAATAAAATATTATTTGAATATAAAAATTGATTTTTGATTTGCTATTTATATAGCAAATGGACAGTTGTTTTGCTACACGTTTTGTTTTTTTTTGAGTTAAATTGACTTATTATTAATTTTTTGGTAAAAAAATCGTGATTTTTATTTTGTTGTTACATAACAATATTGCACATGTTATAAATGGATCAAGACACAATTTATTATTTAATATATATTCAAATAAATATATTATTGAATATAATGATTAACTTTTATTAACTTTCACAAAATAAAATTGTTATTTAATAAAAACATATAGTTAACACACAATTAACAAACAAAAACTATTTGAAACACACAATATTTATATACATGTTATGATAATAGTAACTAAATTAGATACTATTTAAATTATCCATGGTCATAATATCTTGAATTATATTTGTTAGGATCAATAAAATCATTGTCATCATCTTGGTTAATAAAGTTTTGATTATCATAATCTCTTGAATATACGGGTACTTTATATTCACCTAATCTGGATTGTTTGATATTGGACTGGGAGGTCATGGGCTCATCGTATGGCCGGGAATCACTTGATAGACTTATGAAAATAAATAATATTTATAAAAATAATATAATTAACTAAATATAGTTATTATAAAATCTAAAACAGTTACCTAAACGATGGTATGGGTGATGAGGCTGAAGACATTAATGATAAACTTGGTGGTGCCATTTGTCCATGGCATGAGTTTTTGGACAATGACATACCAATAGCCAATCCCTTTTCAAAAGACTTTTCGCACGACTCATACCGTCCATTATTTCGCTCACCATTTATATTGAAAGTATTGACCAGTAATAGCATAAACTTTCTGGTAAATAGCCGGTGCAAAATTGAGCGAGGTGGTGTATTCATAGCTACTTAAACTAGTTAACAAACTAATAAGATATTTGCACTTTTATTAGTTAAAGTTAATTAACTATTTTAATAACTTTTAGTTTAGTATTTATATATGATATTTTTAAACCAGTCAACCGTTTTGTATAACTGTTAGCCAACCGTCCACTTTCTATTGTGCCTTAACTTTACAAATATTTTTCAATATATTAATGATTTAAAACATTAAATTATTGTCATTATTAATGACTCATTAAAGTATTTATTTTTAAAAAAGTATTTAGTGTTGATTTAGTTGTAATTTTCATTGTATTATAACTTATTAATGCTTTAACATATGAAAACATTATATAAACTTATATAGAGATTACAAACAAAATAAATAGCAATAAAATTTATAAGTTTTTGTCAAATTATTTTATTTTTATGTTTACAAAATAAATCAAAACTTATAAAACTATTCAATCAAAAAATTTGCAATAAAATTTCAAATTAGGAAAACTTAATTTAATTCAATGAAAGTTTTATTTATAAATACAAAATAAGTTAATTTAAATCAAGATAAAAATTTTAAAAGCAATGTAATAAAAGTAATAATTAGTTACAAGTCATTTGTTGATTTTAATATATAAATTTGTTATTTATATAAATATGCCAATTAAATTTTTTTAAAATTAAAGTATTTGAAACAATAGTTTTATTTATAAATTATTTACTATAAATAGCTAATTTAAAATAAACTAAATTCAAGCAAATTTAACATTAAATTTAAACTAACATGTGTTTAATGACATAATATTTAACTTATGTTATAAATGAAACAAAATAATGATAATAATGTTTGCTTGTGTCACGACTTACCGGCCAATATCCAGGTAATAAATTGCATCAAAATATATATACAATACAGTAGTTTTGCTACAATTAATAATTTCCTAATATAAGCAATAATTTAATTTATAAAAAATAACATAAAAATAATTAATAATATTAATTTAATTAATTTTTTTAAAAACAATTTTAATATAAATAATCACAAAAATATATAAAATACAATTAATTATGGCATTTTGCATATGAATAAATCAAATATTAATTAAATACTATTTTTTATTCACATCATTTGAGTTAGTTTTAATCCAATCAATATATTTGCTAATACGAGTATAAACACCAGGGTAATTAGGTTGGCCACATTTGACACCCCATGAAACTACACCGATAATCATCCAGCGTTTATTAGGTCCCTGAAGCATAAGGGGGCCGCCAGAGTCGCCCTGACACGAGTCTTTGCCGCCCTGGCGGTTACCGGCGCACAACATCTGGTCAGCGATGGCCACACTATAGGAGGCATCGCAGGCCGTATTATTCCAGACGGGTATTGATACTTGTTTCAGCTTTTGACTGCCTGAGCCGCCAAAATTTGTATGACCCCAACCCGTCACGATGGCCAACTGACCCGCGTAGTTGCGATTACGTTGTGGCAAACAAATAGGTTTGAGTGCATCGGTAAATCGGGTTTTGCGGCTTAATTTCACAATTGCTAAATCATTTTCATGCGTTTGTCGGTTGTATTTCGCGTGTATTTTAAAGTAATCCACCGAAAAGTCTTGCGCCTCGGGATCGGCCGATTGGCTAAAGTCGTAGGCACCCAACCGTACCGTTATTTTATCTGGTGTTAGGCTTTTTTGTGGTTACAATTTCAACAATTAGTTTAATAATAAATATAAATAAAAGTTTTTAAATATATTTTACCCGTTAAGACAGTGAGCGGCAGTCAATATGTGTTGACTTGTAATGACAGCTCCGCCACAGTATGGCTTTGTTTCAGATTTTAATAGTAGCGCAGCCTTTAAGTTAAATTAATAAATAATACATTTTGTTATAAATATTTATAATAAAGTTTTAAGTTTTGAATAACTGTCTTAAACTAATAAATTAAATACCATACCATCCAAATCCAGTCTTTAGGGTCAGCCAAAGCTCCACCAATTATACGGACATTTTCCGATAGACCGCACACTGTATGTCAATAAGTAAAACAAAAGCAAAAGTTTTAATTTGTTAAAAAGTTTTTAAAAATATATAATTAATTCATTAGATATTAACCATTGTTGTCGTTGTAGTAATCGCTGCCATCACTTCCATTATCACTTGATGGTCTAGGTCTATTAGTTTGCGGTCTATTATTATTATTACTATTAGTTTGCGGTCTATTAGTATTAGGTCTTTCAGTGGTATAAACTTGTCTTAAGGGCTGCCGAGTGGTGGACTCGGCCGTGACCAGTAGCCTCGGGGGTACCGGGTAGTCGTCCATACCCAGATAGTCATCAGGACAACAAATGCCCACAAACCGGTTACGTATAAAACAAGCGTAGGACAAAAATTTATCAAAATTACGAATGACATCAGGTATTGGACAGTGTTGTATGTAATGGCAATGACCCAGCACCTTCTCAGGGGTTAAGCAAGCATCGTGTCGTTGGTAAGAGGTATCCCTTTCCAAGTAAAATATGAATTTACGGCTGAGCGCCGACTTTTGATGGGCAGTATTCGCCCAGTTTTGCTGCAATCGCTCCAATTGGCGCCACTCCGACGCCGGCACCCGTACTTCGGTAACACTCGGGCTGTCCAGTAGTGGTGGCCGTATTGTAGCGGGTGATCGTGCAGGTCTAGTATCTTGATCATTATTGCTATTGTTGTTATTGTTTTTGTTTGATTTTTTCTTGGACTTTTTCTTATTACTATTATTTTTATTGTCATTATTATTATTGCTTGAATCATACTTTTGATTAAATATAATAAATTTTGAAATTAATCAAGTTAAAATTAAATAGTATTAATAGTACTTTACATTTGTTCGCTGTTCACTAGTCACGATAATAGCCTGGTCTCTTTCGCTTAATATAGATCTAACTTGTCCAGGTGGTTGTCCACCTGGTGGCCCCCGAGCACGACCTGGCGGTTGTCGACGAGACGGTGGTTGTGTGCTATCGTAGACCGACTCATAATAGTCATCGGTGTCTTCACCGCGACCTGACCTTACATTTCGGGTTACATTTCTATAGCCAACCTCTGAAGGCCTTTGTTTGTCTGATTTGTAATTATAATAAAAATTATTTATATATATTATTAATAAAATATTAATTTAAAAATAATATAATATTTAGATATTTCTTACCTTTTTTCTTACAATGAATATTATTCAACAAAAACAATAAAGTGATGCAAACATATGTGAAATAAATGACAAAATAATCAAATTTCATAATTCATTTAATTATATTAATGTTGAAAATGTTTTCAAATTAAATGTCATTGCATTCAAATAATAATATTAAAAACTTTTAATTAAATATATGCAATATTTTACACAATTATAACTTTTTAAGTAAAAAAAATTATTATATAACTTTTAAAGTTATATTAGCGCTAAAACACTTCACAAAAAAACAATCAAATTTATTTCTCTCAAAAAGGTTTAGTCATTTTGTTTTAAAATTAAAAATCAAAATTTAAACAATAAAGACAAGTGTTTGGGCGAAAAACTTGTTTAAAGTGATCCTGGCACTATATAGGAATTTATATGCAATGCCTTTAGGCGTTATATTTCATTGCACGTGAAGCTAGTTAATAATATATATTATATATATATATTTATATCAAAAGCAATTTTTTAATTGTATAAAATATATTGACATTTTAGTAAATATTATTTAATTTTTTATAATAAAAATTTTAATTTATGTATCAAAAAAAATTATATTAAACTTTTACTAAACTTATTGTCAATAAGCTATTGATGTTCATTGTATAACTTTTATTTTATAACTATAATTTATAATTAGCAAGTTGATTGTTTGTTTGAAATAAGTATTACGTAGATCCAAGATAATCAATTTATTTATTCAATATAAAGTTTACCAGGAATTTGATTAAGAAAAACCAGTTTGGTAAAATAAAAAAGTAAATTTTATTCAGCCTTCAAAATTAATAAATGGTTTAATTATCTTTTGAAACTTTTACTTTCTAAACAAATAACGATTAATAATTAGTTATAATTATAAATTATATATATATAAATAATTTTATTTAATATTAAATTGTTATTCAATAAAACTTTATTATAAACTAAATTAAATATTTATTTATCACTTTTGATAATTATAGTCATACTATATTTTGAATATATTTAATGACTTTTGTACTTTTAAATTTAAATTTATAATTATAAAACAAAACAATGTATTGCTTTTAATTATATAATAAGTATATTAATTAAAACAGTAAATTATTGACTATTGAATAGTCATTATTATATAGTTATAAAATTGATTGCACCGATAGTTTATAGTTTGCCATCAATTGTATTGTCATTAATAAACAATTTTTTTAAGTGACAGTAGTTTTTGAAATGTAAATCAGCGCCAATCTAATAGACAAACAAAAGTTATTAAAAATCAAATTATATTTAATTAAATATAAAATATTTATACCATTAAATTGTGCTTGGTAAACACTTTGACATCTGGGTCAGTATCCATAACTAAATTACATGTAATCATAAACATAACGGCAACCAAAGTATAAATTTTAATTTCTTTGAGTAAATGTTGACTGGTATTTCTTGGATCATCTAGATATTTTTGGCCATTTAATTGTATTGATTGGTGTCTGTAAGCATCGATAAACACTTGGATAACCTGGTCGTCAGGAAATTGTTGAACCCGTTGGTAGTCTTCCAGTCCTTGTCGACCCCATTCGGCAAATATGGTACCAAAATCTGATCCCCGATAGCCATACCCTGAGCACTCAAAATCGCAAAGTAATATACAATTGTTATCTGGATAATTATTGAAGTTGACATCACGTTCATCGCCATCTAATACCAGGATATTATTGCTCCGGAAATCATTGTGAGCGAAACAAATGGGCGAAAAATGATCGCACAAGTATTGCCGTAACCATTGAATTTCTTGCCGTAAATAACTAGTGGTTAAGTAATTGAGTTTTAAATCCTTTATTAAATCATCGATTGGAAAGTTATTGTAAGCATTGGTTACATTATTGTCAATAGTTTTGGTTAACCAATTGGTGGTACGCCTGACGGGCGGCTTAAGATTATGAAATTTTGCCAACTTTTGAGCCAATTCTTGTACTAATTTTACATTGTTTTGCTCATTCACTTTAAACTGTCTGTGCTATTAATAAATAATAATATTTAACTTTTATATTACAATTAAACTATTAAATTTACAAAATGGCATACTTTAACAAACTGTAGTATCTCTCCCGATGTAAATGAGCCGTATATTTTCGGTCCCAACCCGTACTCAGACATTAACAGCGCAATCATACTGTCATTGTGTCGGTCTTTGCACGCGTTATCGGTATTGAAAGACTTTTTGCCATACAATCTGATGGCCACATCCCGAGGCCAATCGCCATCATTACTACCAACACTTCCGGTCACAACATTACCGGTGAGTTTGCAGTGATATAATTGGTTTGAAAATCCGCCGCTAATTCTGCGGACTTGGATGTCATCTATAGAGACATTACTCCAAACGCCGGGCAAATAGTTTTGGCATAAATTGTGACAAATTTCTTGGATATCATCGGGTGTTTGTCCCTTAAGTATTGTGATGTTTTCACATAAATTTGTTTCCGGTAATTGACTAGACATTACATTAATACATATATAATTTTATGTATAAATTAAAAGTACAATTTTGAAATTAACCAAGATAATTAATACAAAATTAAAAATGGTGTCATTTATAAATAATATTTATGTAAAACTTTTTTGCATATTATTTATACCATTGAATTCAAGGATAGGACTTTTGTTTGTCATTTAAATTTATGCTTATTTTTAATTTTTTTTTAAATAATTGATATTATAATGAATTAAAATGTTTGTATTATAAATAAATTATCAATAAAAACTTGGTTTTTTATAACAAATGTACATTTCAATGATATTTAAAATTATAGTTAGTATTATTAGTGTAATAAAAATTAATATGTGTTTTATAAATTATAACATTTTACTTTATTAAAACTTTAAAAAATGTAAAAATTATAATTTTATTTTTTTATAACACATAATTTAATTTTATTTCTTTAATAGAATTTCACCTTGCTAATATTATATTACCATACAATATAATATTGATTATTTGAAATAATCTAAAATTTAAATAATTAAACTTTTGAACTACAACTATCATTAATTATTAATAATTATATATAATTATATTATATAATTATATAATTATCTAATGTAATAACATGCTACTAATGCTTATTTGAATATTATTAATTACTGGTATTAATATGTGTATTAACGTGAAAATAAATAAAGTAAATTAGTCCTGGCCAATTAATGCCCCAAGAAATTGTTTCTTGAGATGAAAGTAGTTGTTGTAGTAATAATTAGCAATAAACTATAATTGACATAAATAATTAAAATTAAATCAAACAAATAAGCAAGCACATACCATTAAAACCGATTTATCAAATTTACAGCCATCTCGTAACGGATCCATTGCAATACAAGCGGTAATCAAATAGATGTTTGCGATTAATGTAAATGCTTTCACTTCTTTGATTAGATGTGGTTTAGTGTTAATTGGTTTATCCATCCATTTGTGTCCATACAATTCAATTGAATGTCCGATGTATTGGTCAACAAATTGGCCGACCAGTGAATCGTCGGGAAAGGCCTGAAGTTGGATGTAATCGTCGGTCCGATCGGTGTCTCGATTCCATTCGGAAAATAAAGATCCAAAGTCTGTACCCCTGAAGCCATACCCCGAGCATTCAAAATCGCAAAATCTTATACAATCGCCATTAGATTCAGTCCTGTCATCCAAAATCATTATATTTGGTGACCTGAAGTCGTTGTGAACGAAACAAATGGGCGAAAACTTGTCGGTCATAAACATATCCCGAACCCATTGTATTTCACTTTTCAAAGTATTAGTATTCAAATCCAAATTTTCATTTATTATCAATGCCTTGATATCAAACTCACGGCAACCGTTGTCCATATTGGCCATCATTGTGACCGACAACCAATTGTTGGTCCGTTTAATTGGTGGTTTCAATTGGTGTAGTTTTGCCAACTTTTGGGCCAATTCTTGAACCAAATTTTCATCCTTTTGCTCGTCTAATTTAAACGGCCTTTGCTTTAACCCATTAATTTAACATCAAGTACAATTAATAATTATTTTAGTTTCTTAGGTTAAAAATTTTTTATTTAAAAAATTACAAACATTTATAAATTGAAGTATTTCTCCCGAATTGGCCGTACCGTACATTTGTGGTCCCAACCCGTGCTCAGACATAAGTAGACCAATGATTGCATCGTTATGTCTATCACTACACGCGTGAATACTATTAAAATACTTTTGGCCATACAATCGGATGACCACATCCCGGGGCTCACCATAATGGCCATCACTGCTGGTCACAACAGTATCGGTTAGTTTGCAATGAATTACTTGGTTTGAAAACCCGCCGACAATTTCTTGGACGTCGATGTCATCTATAGAGACATTACTCCAAACGCCGGGCAAATAGTTTTGACATAAATTGTGGCAAATCTTTTTGGTTTCAACCGATATTTGTCTCGCATCTGTCATTACACTTGATTTTATTATAATTAAAATAATTTTCAAAAATTTTAAAACTATTTATTAATTTCAAAACTATTTATTGTTTTAATTTTGTTTTAAAAAGTTAGCTAAATTTTGAATAAACAAGTACGTTTTTAAAAATAAAAACTTTTATTAGGCTGTTTTTCTACTAAATATCATGATACATTTAATAATATCCGCCTAGTAACACAAGTATATTATTTAACTTTAATTTATAGACCAGTTAACACAAAAATTAATTATATTTAAATAAAATATATAATATTATTAATAATAATAAAAATAATAGATTTTATTATTTAACACAAATGTAAAAATTATACATTATATTTAAATAATTATTTTTAATTTGACATATTTTATAATAAATTATATATCTTTAATTAATAATCTAGATAATTAATTTTAATTAATTATATATTTGAAATTGTATCATATTATTTATTTTATTAAATAACAAATTAAAAATTAGTTAAAAGTTTATTTTGAATAATGTTAAACAAATAGGTTTAAAATTTTTTATATTTTTATTTCATAATCAATAAACTTTAATTTGGTTGTTGTTTTTCTAAATATCCATGATACATTTAATAATATCCTCATAGTAACACTAGTATAAATTATAATATTTAATATTAATATATTGTTTGAATTTATAAAATCTAGAAACACAATATTTTAATTTTACTTAACTAAAATTCATAATCCTTACAACACTTTTATAGATTTTTATTATTTAACATATTTTATAATAAATTATATGCTTTTAGTTAAAAATCTAAATAATTAATTTTATATAAATATATATCTGGATTTGTATTATATTATTTATTTTACTAATATTTTTATTATTATAATAATAAAAATATTTATTAAATAATTGTTATTTTATGCAAATAAATAAAATTTTAAATAGTTATATATGATTTATTTGAAACTTTACTTTACAAAGCAATATTTACTTTAAATATAATAATACAGTATTTTCTTGATAAATTTATATTTAAACTTAAATAGTTTTAAGTGTTATATATTTTATATAATTTTTAAATAAATTTATATTTTTAATTAATATCATTATAAAGCTTATGTAATATAAACATATATATTTATTGATTTAAATTATCAAATATGTTAAAATCTTTAAAACATTTGAAATAAGCTTACAGTTGAATAACTTAACATTTAAACTGTATTGAAAAATTTATATTTATGATTATATAAAATTAATTTATATATTTATAAGTTAACATGTAAAACATTTCTACTTTTGCCCTGGTCAATCAATGATCCAATAAATTTTTCTTTTAGATGAAAATAATTTTTATAGTAATAATTAGCAATGAACTATAATGAATACAAAATCAATAAATAAAATTATATATAATCAGGGCCAGCGATAGGTAGATTAGATTATATAAGCAAGCTCATACCATTAAAGATTGTTTATTCAATGCTTGTGTACCACGTGTTGAGATACAGGCGGTAATCAAATAGATGTTTGAAACTAAAGTAAATGCTTTAATTTCTTGAATTAAATGTTGTCTGGTATTAATGGGTTGAACCCTCCAATCGGGTCCATACAACTCAATTGATTGCCAAATGTATTGACCAACAAATTGGTTGACCACTGAATCGTCGGGAAACTCTTGAAGTTTGTAGTAATCGCGGGTTCGGTTCCATTCGGCAAATAAAGTGCCCAAATCTGTGCCCCGAAAGCCATACCCCGAGCATTCAAAATGACAAAATCTAATACAATCGCCTATAGATCCAGTCCTGTCATTCAAAACCATTATATTTGGTGACCTGAAGTCGTTGTGAACAAAACAAATGGGCGAAAACTGGTCGTCCATAAACACGGCCCGAACCCAATTGATCTCAGTTTTTAAGATATTTGTATTCAACTGAAGATTGTCTTTGAGTATCATTGACTCGATGTCAAACTCACGGTACCCATTGGTCATATTGGCCATCATTGTGTCCGACAGCCAATTGATGGTCGGTTTAATTGGTGGTTTCAAATGATGTAGTTTTGCTAACCTTTGGGCCAATTCTTGTACCAAATATTTGTCTTTTTGTTCATTTTCATTGAAAGTCCGGTGCTTTATATTTTGCAATTAATTATAAATTAACTTAATTTTTAGTTAAATTAATAGTTATATTTATAATTATTACATTTGAAAATTACATACATTTATAAATTGTTGTATTTCTCCCGAATCGGCCGTACCGTACATTTGTGGTCCCAACCGGTGGTCAGACATAAGTAGACCAATGATTGCATTGTTATGTCTGTTATTAAAATACTTTTGGCCATACAATCGGATGACCACATCCCGGGGCTCACCATAACGGCCATCACTGTGAGTCACAACAGTATCGGTTAGTTTGCAATGAAATACTTGGTTTGAAAACCCGCCGACAATTTCTTGGACGTCGATGTCATCCATAGAGACATTACTCCAAACGCCGGGCAAATAGTTTTGGCATAAGTTGTGACAAATCTTAAGGATTTCAACTGATATTTGTCTCTTATCTGTCATTACACTTGATTTTATTTTAATTAAAATAATTTGTAAAATTTAAAACTTTTTAAAAATTATAATTTAAATTATAGTTTTATGGTTATTGATTCAATTTTGTTTTAAAAATTAGTTTAAAGTATATTTTGAATAATGTTAAGCAAGTACGTTTTGAAAAATTGATTCATAATCAACAATCTTTCATTTGACTGTTGTATTTCTAAATATTCATGATACTTTTAATAATATCCGCATAGTAACTCTAGTTTATTAAAATAATAATTTATTTTTATATTTTATTTTAATTTATAAAATCCATAAACACAACAATTAATTTTACCTAACTCATATTCATAATTCTTATAATACTATTAATTAATTTATTATTTAACATATTATGTTGTTTAAAACAAAAAAAATTATATATTATATTCAAATATTTTATTTTATTATAATGAATATTTAATTAATTATTTTTAATTTTATTATTTCATTTTTATTATTAATTATCTGATTTTAATTAAAAACCTAGTTGATTAATTATAATTTTATTGATATTTTTATTAAGTTTAATAAGTTAAATGTTAATAAAACTTTCAGATTTTTGTATAAAATTAATTTTACTGGTATAAAAGTTTATATCATTATAAGTTTATATAAATATATTTATCAGTTTATAATTTCAAATATCTTAAAATCCTTTAAAGCATTTAACTTAATCTTACAGTCAAGTAATTTAACATTCAAATTGAATTTAAATATTAAAATTTAAGCTTTATATTTATTTATAATACTTTATTTAATAATATTAAAATTAATATAAATGAACAAACATTTAAAATATAAAAATATTTATATATGGTATATTGGTAACTCGTTTGTAATTGTTATGTAATTATATTTAATTTAATTATTAGTTTTAAAGTAATTTTATTTGTGTTTTAAATTATAAGTTTAATTTTGATTTCAATTTTGTTTTAATAATTTTTAAATCTATTATTTAAAACTAATCAAAGCAAAATAATGAATAATTTATATTATTTTATTTAGAAAATATTAATTTTTATAAACATTATTTAATCATACAATATGTCTTTATTTTATTTATTAGATATATTTTATTTATTTATCAATCTTTCAATATCTTAAAATAAATTAACCTGATAATATACAATATAAATGCAAATTGAATTTTAATTTAAAACTATAAAGTTTACTCAAAAATTTTAAAAGCAAATTAGTATTACTACTAATAAACACTTTTATTTTTTATTGTGTTGAATTAAAAGTATAAAATATTTTACAACATTTAAATATCTATAATAACAATATATAGTTAAATAATTAAAAAAAACTATATTTCTAATTAATTATTAACTAATTTGTAAAAATAATTAGAATTTACAAACTAACTATTAATTTAAATATAGTTTTAATTAATAATTTGGATACAAATGACTAATAAACCGATGACTACTATAACTACAATTAATGATAATCACAACAAAGACATTGTGCTTCAAATGGGAAGTGTTATCTCATGTCAAACCATATTTGATGAACAACTGGAGGGCGAAGTCATTGCTTACGATAACTCCAAACGTATACTAATTTTAAAGACCGACGGCTGGGACGGTAACCGCTGTCACCATAACATCATATGTCTTAACCTAAATCACGCCACAAATGTAATGGTCGTCACCAATGGTGGTCAGTCGGACGAGTCGGAAGTGTTGGCCCAAATTAATACTAAAAATCTTGACGATAGGCTCGAGTGGGCTATTAAGCAACGGATTCAAGTGATCCAAGCATATGAGGCCGGTATTACCGATACGGGTATTAAATTGTTTGTATTTTTTGAGAAATTGTATGGAAATGGGTGTCAATTAGACAAACAGGTGATTGTTGTGGACAATAGGGTCCGTATTGAGCCGCCATATAGTGTGGATAATTGCATACATTTGGATGACAAACACCTACCAGTGCTGACCCATCAGGCACTGGCTTATGTCCAAAAACTAATGGTCCGCTTCTGGATGTTACAAGACATACCTGATCCACAAACCAATGCTTTAACTAATGTTTAAATAACTTGTTTTTTATATTAATTAATATAATAATTTAACTAACATTTATGCAAATTGTTTTATTAATTATATACTAATAATATTTAATTAACCTTGTAAATTAATTTAATAATTATTATAATAATGGTTTTTTTTGTTACACTTTTGTTTTTGTTTTGTTATGCTCTTTAATTATATTATTTTGTAATTAACATTTATATTGTAATATTAATTTGAATTTTTAAATAAAAATAATTTTTACTACCTTGCTACTGTATTTCCTAAATATTTATACTAAAGTATTTCATAAATATAAAATTATACTGAACATTTAATGTAGAGCATGCATTAAAAATATATACTTAAAAATCAAATATAATACTTACCAGGATTAGTATTAATGTATAGTTAATAACTTTCAATATAAATATCATGATATAAAATGATATATTATCTAGATTACATTTTGTGCTCTTGTATAAAAAAAACCTATCAAGCTGCAATTCATACATAAATAGCACAAAAATATAATGGTATTTTATTAAATAATACCCTTTAATTATTAGTCACTTATTTAGTAGTCAAATCTAACATTTATTTTCAAATAATAAGTAACTAATTAAAGAATATTATTTATTAAACTAATAAATTGTTACCTTTATACTTATATAATTTACATTACTGTTGTTGGTTATTATAAAAATTTGTATTTATTAAAAATTGTATTATATAATTTTAATAATATATTTATTTAAATATTTTATATATATTATAAAATTTATAAAATTGATAGCTTAGTTTGAAGTCATAAATAATTATAACTACAAACATTATTGAATGTAATTAAGACGTGACAAAAACAGTAAATATATAAACCGGTAGTTATTTATCAAAACATATTTGTTTATTAAATTAATTATTAAAATTTTAATTAATTAGTTTATATTATATATATAGACAAATAAAACACTATATGACCAACTATTGTCTTAATTTATTTGCCATTTATTATATTATTTATAATATATTTTATCTATTAATATAATTATTTGGATACATTTTATAGATACATATAGATATATTTTATATAAATAAATTAAAGATATTGCATTATACATTTTATTTAATTTAAAATATATAGATTTAGCTAGTTAAATTATTAGATAATTTAGGTGGATAAAATTAACTTTTATATTTTAATTTGAATTTTTACAATTTTGACATTTAAAATATACTTTGTTTTAAAACAAAAACAATTTTGTTAATTTTAATATTGATTTAATTTTTGAAAAATTATTAATTTAAAAATATTTAAAGACAACATTAAATCTTTGTTTAAAAATAAATACATTTTTATTTTTATTTTGAACATTATTTAAATAAAAAAATAAAATTCAATGCATTTCGTATTTTTAAACTTTGCATATTTTATATAACAATTTTAATAAATAAATAAATAAATTTACTTTTTATTTAAATCAATGTATGAATTATTCAAAATTACTTACAATACATTTAAATAAATAAAGTTTTTATTTTTTAAAATGTTTAATTAAATACAAAACAATAATAATAATGGTTATTGTTGTATTTTTTAAAAATAATCTTGGTAAATTCTTAAAGTTTACAAAAAGAACAAAAACTAAATTACATTACAAACAATTACACTTATATTGTCAATATGTTATAATGGCTTAAAACCATATTTTTTAGTTTGAAAAATAAAATTTTACAAAATTAAATGTTTTTAAGCAATGGATTTGCCGATGGCTTTAAGTTAAAGCCTTCAACAATAACAACAATAATCCTAAAAATTTCATTTTTTTATTACAAATCAAATGCTATTTTTGTAGTTATATTTTGAGTGAAAGAGAGTGAGAGAAAGAAAGAGAAAGAGAGAGAGAGAGAGAGAGAGAGAGAGAGAGAGATGGGAAAT
>JAQIWK010000273.1:0-18802 GCA_034695265.1 Dissorhina ornata | reverse complement strand
CATCAAATGTTATATAGTTATGATATAAAGTATTGTTAAAAAGATACAAAATTTTACTAAGTTTTATGAAAAACTTATAATTACATCAAATGTTATATAATTAAGATATAAATTAAAGCAGTTACTAAGTTATAAAATATTATAAAGTGTTTTAAAGTGTTACAAAGGGTTAATAAAGTGTTAAGGTTACCAAAATGTATAATAGGTATTTATATTTCATTCGTCTTATTTTTCTTGTCTTTGGATAATCTATTAATTATCATTTTGCGAGCTTTTTTAAGATGTGTTTTTATAGCTTCCACATCATCTGGCTGCTCTTCCAGACATTTGTAAATACTATCAAACCCTGGTCTATCGTGTAATTTTAACTCTTTTTCACAGTACCCTAAAATATAGACCCCGCAACTAACCCCATCTTCTGGATGTTGTCTAGGAAAATTAGTTCTTCTTTTAGGTTTAAATTCTATACCCGTTTTAACTTTTAGAAATTCAGTTATTACACTTATAACCTTTACTGATCCTCCTAAGTTATTCTCAAGACTATTATAAATCCATAACTTTTTACTTTTTAAGTATGCAAATGCTATAAGGTAATGTTCTGCAATTAATATTGGGAATATTATTGTTTGGTATTTTCTAAAGTCAATCCTCTTCAAAGTGGTTTGACATAATTGAAAATCTTTGTATAATAGATCTACAAATGTATAATCTATAACATAAAAATCATGCCTATTACGCCTGGACTCTACTAGTTTTTCGATATACTCATTTATAACATTACCAATTAATCTGTTATTCCCTTCAATCTTTTCTTCCATTTCTGTTGTGAGAACAAACTTTTCATATTTAATCTCTCTTACTGCAGTTAAATCAATTTCCAGATAACCATCAGCACCGACATACTCTCTTTCTCCTGTATCTTTGTCTATGTCCATACTTATTTCTGTGTTTGTATCGGTGTTTAGGAATGGATTAGTATTATCTGGAGTGTCATATATGTCTGCAAATGGAAAGTCTGTGATAACTGGTATTGGTGTGGAAAGACTGCTATGGTTAGGACTAACGTTAACTTTAGTGGTTTCATTTAGTAGTGTTGTTACTGAATCATCCATATTGTCTTGACTAGACTTTAAACGAACATCTTCAGAATATGGACTACCACTACTGTATCTTAAATCATTTAAACTTTCTGTTAAGCATTTGGCTAATGTTATCTTTGGATCTGTTATTTCTAGTTGAGAGCTTAAGTACTTTCGTATTTCTGTTTCTACAAATGTAATACCCAAATCCCAGACAAAGTCTTTGATATATAGTATCAGATCTTTGGTTATTGTATCTCCGTATTTATATTGAGATATTATTTCTATTTTATTCAATTCTGATTTGTGACTGGACCGTAAATGAATAATTATGCAGCCCACATCATTGGGTAAGGTATTGTAGTTAAAATTTCCCAATTTATCTTTACACAATAAGCATTGTATGCTTTGAAAACAAGAATGGTCATGTATGTGCATGATTAATTGATGTACGTCATTAAAACGATAAGGTTTTCTATCCTTATTATGCAAATGAATACCTTCGCAAATACAACATTTTAGATTATACAGATACTGCGATGTTCTTTTAAAACTGTTTGTTTGTGTCTCTACATGTGATATTATTTGCCTACTTATAAGGTCGGTCCTGAACGAGTCTAAGCAGCATGAATTACAAGAATTATTTTTCATTGCCATACATTCAATTAAAAGCTTTGCGTGTTTTTTACAATATTTAGTACAATATTCATCGCACTTATGAGAGGGTACATCTATACTGTAAACTTCTTTGGATAGATGTTCAGAAAATTCTAATACTGTATTGAAACTGTTTTTACATAAAAAGCAAAAATAGACAATTGGTTCAACCACTTTCTTACTTTGTTCACCCGATGGTCCTGGGGTAGGTATAGGTGTCTTCAGTTCCGTCTTTGCCTTCTTATGTGCTGGTTGTTTACGCTTTTCCTTGTCTTCTTCAAGCTCTTGTTGGTAGAACCTTTGAAGTCTTGGTGGTAGGCCTTCGATGTATCCAATGTATCCATTTGGTAATCGCAATAAAGCTGAGTTTTGGATGTCTTCCCAGAACGCCTCAAACATCGGTTCACATGATTTTCGCGACAGAGTATTGGAACCATTGATGGCTGTCTTACCAAAGAACTTTAATATGTATGAATCTTTTATCAAAGTACTGGACTTTTTGCTATAAGCAGAAAGTCTAAACTGTTTGTATTCACTGTCTTCTATTATAATACGGCCAATTGCGTTTATGTCTGTATTTACATTAAACTTAAAACTTGTGTGTTCTTGACTTCTATTATAAGCAATTATTGATCTATCAATCGCACTTCCTCGCTTAGTTTTTGAATCCATGGTGTTATTACACTATTTTTAATTGGGGATTAATAAAAAATGATTTAGAACATAGTTTAATATTGTCTATTTCAATTAATGTCAGTAATTCACAGATTAAATAAAGTTTAGTTATTAATTTAATATATTTAATTTCATAATAACTAAGTAGATTAATGTTAAAATTGTTCACAAGTCTATAATATATCGTAATTTTAGTTAAGAAGCACTCAATTATATATTAAAACAAAATGTCTATCAGATTTTTGCACAAAACCAGATTTCGCAAATTTCTTACTATAACTAAATATGAATATTGCTTCACAAATTAATACAATTTAATACGTAAAGTTATGATTATAGGTGGGCTACATGTGTTGCACAAAAATGATTTATGTGATGGTTAAGCTCACTGAAACTTTCGTTGCATTCAACACAATTTATATATATCATACTATTAGAAACAGTAAAATATATTAAGGAAATCCAGTGTTCGATACATTGATTTTTTAATTGTTTAAAAATGTGCTTTTTAAAGTTATAAATATTAACGCAAACACTTTTTATATATAAATAATTTTGGAAGTTTGGTTCATAACCAAAACTTGAAGTAAACTCTTTGTTCCACAAGTTTATAATGTTTTTGTTTTTATCGTATCCATGATCATTGAAAGTATTAAAACACTCGTTAAATAATTGGATAGGACTATTGTCGATGAACTTTGACATAACTTTTGACACAATTAAATCAAATATATTAACTTGAATTGGCACTGGAATATATATATTGTTTTTCACTTTCATTGTTTTAATAATAAATATTGATAGCTTTTCACTAGCAATGCTTTTATTATCATAAATTTGTATTTCACCATTGCTTGTTGTATATTGTCTTTTATTAATAAAATGTTTACTTATGTGTGTGGCGCACAAATTCTTCAGAGTAGTTATATATGCACAAGTGTCGTAACTACATTTATAATGCTTTATATTGTTTATATAATGAATTTCATTATATTTCATTATAATTAAAGGTGACACTTGATCATCAATGTTTTGTTTATTATTGTTCATCATATTTAGCAAAGTTCATTCATTCACTGTGTTGGTAGCTTGATCTCGGACGTCGCTATAAGGACTCCTCCTTATTTTAGATCTTAGTTTTCTAATAACCTTTTTTAAATTATCGTTCGCATCAATAAGCTGGTTATTTTCTTGAATTAGAACGTCATTAAACCTATCGCACCTGTGGCCGTCAGCAATTAAACTATTATAAAAGCGCACTGAGCAACCACACTCCTGACATGGTTTATGAGAGCAATTAGCTTGATGTTCTATGATATGTTCATAATCTTGCTCAAACTTACAGCCATATTCTACATATTTGCATCTAAATTTTAGTTCGTGAATGACTTCCTCTGCAATTCCATTACAAGTTACAGAAACCTCTTCTGCAATAGTGTTACCTATAATAATGTTATCTATTGAGGGATTTTGTTTTCTATTCAAGTCTGTTTTACATTTCATACATTTGTAATATTTAGTATGTAGTATTTGTGTTTTTATGCATTCTAAACAAAAACTACATCCGCATATAGTTTGCACAGCGCTATGCATTACATTATTACAAATATTACATTTTATGGTAGCTAGCCTAATACCTTTACAATCACAAATTTGTGATGGCGATATTTCGCCCATTGTTATAAAGTTTGAAACTATATTTGTAACTTCAAGAGTAAATTTGCTATAAACATATTTAGGTGCAGGTTCACTTTATTGTAGTATAAAGATCTGATTTAGTTATCTTTTGCCGCGACCTTACGTCTTAAATTAACATATAGTGTTTCGCTTGTGTTTAACTGGCCCATAATGTTTTTAAGGTGATAATTAAGAACTATAACTTTATCTTTAAGTTTCTTATTTTCATTCATAAGGGCTTTCATTGTATTGGAGGCACTCTTACAGTATACATTCATAACCATTTCATGTGTTTTGGTTTGATCTATCTGTTTTTGCTTTGCAATTGTAGCATTTTTCTTCATTATCTTATCTTGTTTAGCCACTAAGGTTAGAGCTGTATTTAAATGTTTATTTTGTTGATTTGATTTAATAATTAATTGTTTGTAATTTTTAAGTAACTGCTCATATCGTTTGCTTTGCGAACGAGTATTCATGTTTGGTGTTTATTAAAATAACTATCTGACACTTACTAGTTGGATGCACTGTTTATAAAGTACTATACATTTAATTACGTTTGTTGGGTACTCAAAATTACATACAAGATACCTTATTATGTTATAATCATTACTACCATTAGTTCCGCCATGTTGAGAACTGTCGATAGATGATTATATATTGACGCACTATTTATATTTAATATCTTGAAACGTTATTTGGGTGCACTGGTTTATAAAAAATTTTTAAATCTTTAGAATATAGACTATTCTTCAAATTCACTATTATTATTATGTTCACTAATTGACAGTGATAACATATCACCAAGCATTTTGTGTTGTTTATCAATCAATTTTTCTTGTTTTTTGTTTATATCAATAATTATATTTATTGTATTTTTTTGAACCGATATTATTTCTGATAATAGGTTGTTTTGCTTTAACAATAGATCATATTTATCTTCCTCAACAAAATCTGCCATATTGTTTATTTATAAATGTTCTATCAGTAATTTAGGTAGTTATTATAACTCCAATATGGAAGTTTTAATCACTTTCACTAGAGGAAAAATATGTTTTCTTGTTAAACCTTGCTTTAAGAGTTTGGTATTTGTCAGTTAATTTATTAAGTTTGTCTAATCTATATTTAGACGCTTTACACGTTGGGCACACTGCGTACCCACAGTTATTCTGGTGTATTTTAATTCCACTAATTTTCCCTACTTTTTGGCATCCAAGGCTAACGTTTTCACATTCGACTTCTATGTCATCTATCAAAGAATTTAAAGAATTGTTTTTCTTGTATAGATATGACTGCAGACAATGTGAATACACCTGAGCATTACAAATAGGACATTTTTTATTATTGTGATCATCAATATTTGTTTTAATACAATTTTCACAAAAATTATGGCCGCAAATTGTAGTAACTGCTATGCAAAGTATGTTGGTGCAAATAGGACATGCAAGATTATGTCTTAATGACACCTTGTCTATTTTTACTATTCGATCAGCATCCATTAATTACATGGAATACTCTTCAACTCTTAATCTACAGTCCCACGTGTCTTCGAAGTCATATGGCTGTATTTCTTCACGATATAAGTTTGATATTCTATTTCCTGGTAATCTTATACCATTTATGAATTCATGCGGGGATAATGAGATAAGAATAGTTAAGGGATTAGTAAGTGGTTTTGAAATATATTCTCTGTAACATTTAAAATGATCTTCGACACTTTTTATAGCGCCCACAATAGTTGTATGTTCAGTGTAAATGTCTAGATCATTCAATACTATTATAAAAGTGTTTTTCTTTATGTTTGCAAATATTTTAGGGTATTTTATATTGTAATCAACACAGAGGTTCAATAACTGGTCCCACTTGGCAAGCAAGGGTCGCCAATAAAATCTTTTTATAGATTCAAACTGATCAATGCAAAACCCAAGTGAATCGAAACACGTTTTTGCAGCTTGGCTTTGTGCAGTCTTTCTTGTCTGACCATAGCCGCAGAACTCACTATCAAAATTATTTATGTTTATTATGCACCAACACAAACAGGACTGAGATAATCGATGATACTTATATGTCACTACTGGCATATGTTTACGCTGTTGTATAGTATGTAAAACACTGACATAATTCACCATTTATATTATAAATGTTGATTTTCTGTATCACCTTCTATTAATAATGTTATGACAGTTTTAAAACTTTCCTCCAAATCTTCACTTTGGATTTGAATGTTTTTATCTAAAATAGTTATCAAATATATGTTATCGGAAATGTATAGTATTGGAGCACATAAATTTTTGCTATAACATTCTCGTTTGATGAAAGTCCACCGATGGCTATTACTGTCAATTACCTCCCAATTATTTGTAGACGCACTAATAATGTCAGTTTGTTTTAAAATTTCATTGCAACATTTTTGAATGGCAGACTCGTAATTATCGTCTTTTGTCGAATGTTTATAAATGTCTGGCCATTTCTTAACACTGCAAGTGGAATGAAATTTGTCACTTCGAGTCGAATAACGCAATGTAATTGAAAAAGAGTTTATTGTTTTTGCTATCGAAGCATTACGTAGAATTGAAATGCAATTAGAATAAGGTAATTGTTCAGACATTAATTAATAGTATTGTAAAGATCATATGCGTTACAAATATTGTTGCACACAGTGTTCACAGCACAAGGTTTAGAGTCTCCTACACCGTAACAATAGTTTGTTTGGTTATCGTTGCACAATATCTTTCCTGTAGCAAAAAACTTTGTCTGTCCTGTTAGTTGCAGTCGAGCAACCGTCACGCGAAAGTCAGTAAATCTATTGCTTTCAATCGCTCTTATCAAAACATCTCTAATTTTGAGGTGATTTTCACATGAAATACACATCCTATAACTAGATTAATAACAAATTTAATTATAAAACTTTTTTACTGGTTTCAATGTCTATTGACTTGGACTCATTTAGTAATGGTTGGATATTAAGTTTTCTTAGATTGAACAGAAATACTGAATATTTGTCAAATACCATGTTATACCAATCATCAGTCTTATAGCTTGGGACTATTGAAGACTGGTCCGCATTGCTATTATGGGCTATTTCTATGGGTTCCTTTGATTTTATTACTTTCATTTGATTAGTTCCCTTAATTTTCTGAGACTCATAATTTTTTAACCTCTTTGAATCACTGGCCAAATTGACTATGTATCTTATATAAGATGCTGTGTGGAAATCAGGATAGTATATTTCATAATAAAAATTACTTTTGACTGTTTTGTGCTTAAATATCTCAAAAGAATACTCAATTTCATAGTCATTAATGTATGTTTTTGAAACTAAATTGAAACATTTATCTCTATTCAATATATAAGCATTACGGATAGATCTACCGTAGCGCCCGAAAGATCTATATAATCCAGTAATGTTGGCATATATTGGACTATTAATATTTGCAATATTAGTTATCTTTGGCATAGTAATATGGGTGCCGAACTCAATAAAGTTATTTTTATCTATTTCCAACTTTCTAATACCAACTACTCCAAAAAGTAAGCCACATTGATAACATGGCCAAACCGGTTTGAGTGAATCTCTATATTCTTTCAGTTTATCGTAGCCACAATTGGGGCATTTATTAGTCATATAAGTTGATATTTGCTTTAGTGTAGTAAGTGTTACATTTGTAGTTATATACATTAGGTTATGTCTACAATTAACCAAATATGCCCATTCTTGATTGATATAAACCCTTTGTGTTTTATTACAATATGTTCAAGAAATTTGGGTTTTACCCAATGGTTTTTTAATTGTATAAATTACAATGTACTTGTTGCTAAAGCATGTGCAACACGTTAATCTAGGGATCCCTGTGCATTCAAAACAGTATGGTATTTTGGGGCCATCATTTAATTCAGTTTTAAATTTTTCTAAGCATAGTTTACTTGGTTTACACGAAAAGAATTTTGGTTTTTGATTGTTTGGTCTACGAATGGAACATATATCTTTTCTCAAAACTACATCATAATGATCTAACTTAATTTCTAAATTAAAATGGGTAACGTTAGATATTTCTATAGTCGATTCTATTTTATTCATCCTTTAAAACTGAAGAGACTTTAAATATAACGTCTAACTTTATTTGAAGTAATGTAAATTTTGCATGATCATTTGTTGAGTTATATGTGCGATAGAGTCCAGGGACATTTATCAATATTTTATCTAGATATTTATATACTTTTGGATTATTAAAGTTATATAAACCTAAAGTGGTACATAATTCTAACCATTCCAGAGTACCATGTAAACCTTCAAACGGTTCCCATGCTAATATTTGTTCATACAAATGTAATTTAATGCACACTGTTTGGCTTGATCTATCTCTGGCGTCTATTAGAGTGCTACTAAACTCACCATGGCAATAATTTTTCTTAGTATTAACTATTCGCACTTTACATTCGCATCCAAACCTGTTTGTTTTAAGCGATTTATACTCTATAAAGTTATATGAAGAAATTATATTTTGACGTTTAGCAAATCTTAGTATCTCTTCGTTTGAGTATTGGTCACAATCAACTAAATCTAGCCCTAATCTTACGTCTCTATATATGTCTGGACTAAGGATGTTATTATGTATTGTACGAATGTGACTAATTATTTCATCTTTCGTTTCATAACCTGTTGTACAACTGTCTACACAATCTTTTCTATGCTTACAATAGTATAGGTATTTATCGTCTCCTATATATTTTTGTTGTTTGAATTTATAACCAAATAATTTGTAAAAGCTCATTTTTTATAAATGAATTCATTCAATAGCCACATCCCGCATCATATTATGACTGAGGTTAAGCAATATATTTGTTTTAGCTTGGGAGATTACAAAATGAAGATTTCCTAATTCAGTCCGTATCTGTGTATTAGGGATTGCTATGACAAAGTAATCTCTATAATTATAAACTAACGGAAGTGAAAGGTTATTAGTATTACAAATGATTTGTAAATCCAAAAAAGATTCAAGTGTTATCTTTTCTGTATAAACTTTCCACGAGTATGTCAACAATCTAAGCTTATATAAATTTTCAACCTCTTCTACCACTGCTCGTTTTGCTTTATCGAAACAAGTCTCATCAGTTTTAACAAATTTCTCCGAACCAAAGTATTTACCTTTTATAGTACAAGTAACTATGTAAAGTTTTTCAAAGACTGAATATCTCTCTGTAAGTCTAAATTCCTGTAGTATTCCTTGGATTTGAGCGTTAACTAATAAGTCTTCCAGTTCGAGATAAACTGATGTATGACTGGAGCCCTCCCCTGCGGCCATTTATTTATACTATTTATTATTTGGACATATTATTTATATAAAATCACCTCATGAGTTACAAATGAATATATTGTATTTATTGACCAGTATTATTATTGATGTCTATTTTTTGTAAATCACTATTTTACAAGTGTTTAACTCAATATCTTATCAACAGAATGATTAGTATATCGAAGTGGGGTCAAAGGATATATATGATATAATTTATTTATCATATTTTGACAGTTTTGTTTAAAGTCCCCTATATATCTAATATTAATGCTTTTAATCTGTATTAAAGACTCGTTATAGTTATATTTGTTAAAGTAAACTTTTGGTATTTCAATATTTCTCGCAACACATTCTGCTACAAGCACCTTCCAGTATTTCTGTTCAATTATCCCAACATGCTCTGTCCAGAAGTTCGAACTAAAACACAATTCGTAAACTTCACAAATTTCTCTAATTGCGATATCATTAGCTTTAACTAAAGAATCAGCTTCTGCCTGTATATTTTGTTGATTATTTATAGTATATTCAATGAAATATGTATTTGTGAGTTCTGAATAATTACTTTTAAAATATACACTGTTAATCGAACCAGTTTTGATGGAGTTTATAAACGAAAAATCATATAATGAAACATTCATTGATATTATTGTTATTTTGAACTTATTATACAAACATTTATATTACATTATTAATTATTCATGATATTACATTTATTTATATAATTCTTTTTATTATTATTTTTTTTTTCTTACTTCCTCCGGATTTAACCAATTCTGTATAAAAGAAAAGAAATCATATCTGTCATTACTTTCACTAAGCATTTGAATATATCATCATTATATATATTTCAATCTATATCTAAATTAGGTTTAACGGATACCCTTCCGTATCTAGTAATATACGGGACAACTTGTAACTGTTTATCATCTAATTTTTTGCTTATTTTAATCTTGGATACATTATCTCCCTTATTTTCCACACTATCATTTGAATGAGACAACTCAACAGAGGGTTTGGCATTTATAATGCTCTTGTTTAGTTCTATGCTCCGGAGATCTTTTTGATTAACCTCCCTATCAAGAATGTCTTGGTCGACCAGTGATTCATTCAAATAATTGTCATACTCATTATTATATGGTTTAAGCCTTTGTATATTTACTGTAAATTCCTTTGGTCTCCTCTTTGGACCGAGTTCAGTGACCACGTAAACTGACAATGACTTCTTTTCTTTTATAAGGAACGGTCCGAAGAACTGATTTACAAACTTCTCTGTGACCCCTTTTTTCCTTATTGGTATGTAAACAAAGACTGAATCACCCACTTCAAATTCTTTACAGTTTGCTTTTACATTATAATATTCTGCCTGAGTTTCCTGTGCGGTTTTCAAGTTTATTTTAGCAATTTCTCTAGACTCGGTTATTAGGTCTATAATTCGATTTGCATAGTCGCCTGTACAATGGGTTTTAAGTTCAATATCTATACTCAAGACTGGTTCCCTTCCTTCGACAAGAAAAAATGGCGAGAAACCAGTACTACTTTGGATAGATGTATTATACGCAAAAACAATATAAGGAAGAAATTCTGCCCAACGAGTAGCCTCGTCTTGTACAAAATGTTTTAACATCCTACAAATAGTACCATTTGTTCTTTCACAGCAACCATTAGTAGCTGGATGATAAGCTGTGGTCCTATTATGTTTGACCTGTAATGCTTTCAGTAAATTCTGGAACACTTCGGACATAAAAGCAGACCCCCTATCACTTAATATTCTTTTAGCAAATCCATGTTTTAGAATAAAATTTTCTAAAATGAACTTAGTGGCTTCTGCCGTAGTTGGTCCCGTGACCGCCTTGGCCTCAACATAGCGTGTTGCCAAGTCTATTCCCAAAATTATAGTATTATGATTCTCGGGCGTTAAAGCAAATGGCCCTATAAAGTCAATAGCTATAGTCTCGAAAGGGTCCCCTACGTCCAACGACTCTAGTCTAGCTCTAAGTGGGTGAGGCATTCGTTTACTGGATGCACAATCATGACATGCATTTATATATGCTCTTATAACATTAAACATTTTTGGGAAATAATATCTAGACCGCATTTTCCAATAAACTTTATAAGCCCCAACATGTCCGGATGTAATATGGTTATGCATTGTATAAAGGACTTCGTCTCTGATAGCTTTTGGAAGAACTAATAAAGTATTTTTTATGGATTGCCTATATAGTACCCCTTCAATGATAACAAACTTTTTGATTTTATTGGTCTCAATACCAATTAATATTTTTTGGCAATATTTATCATCTTTCTGTAACTGTTTGATGTCTAGTGACTCAATCTCATAAATCGGAACACCCTCGAAGTCATCTACTTCCTCTGGATATCTTATAGGGTTTCGTGATAACGTATCAGCGTCCAAATGCTTCCTCCCCGCTCTGTGTATTATAGTAAATTTATACTCTGAGAGACGCAGAAACCACCTCGCTAACCGACCCGAACAGTCTCTTATTTTCAAAAGCCACACCAAACTGTGATGGTCTGAGACGACTGTAAAGTGTAATCCTAATAGAAAAGACCTGAACTTCTTGATGGCGCTAACAACAGCCAGGCATTCAAGTTCTGTTATAGTATAATTCTTCTCGGCTTTATTTAATAGACGACTAAAATAAGCCACTGGGTGCTCCAAACCGTCATGTATTTGCACGAGTACTGCACCTAATCCTACCATTGAGGCATCAGTGTGTAACAATGTCTCTTTGGTTTCGTCAAAGTGTTTCAGGATTGGAGCCGATGTTAGTTTAGTTTTCAAGTTATTAAAACTAACCTCACAGTCAGATGACCATAAAAACCTTTGATTCTTACAGGTTAACCTAGTTAAGGGTCTGGCTATTATGCTAAAATTCCTTACATGTTTTCTATAATAGTTGGCGACCCCTAAGAAGGACTGAACGCCCTTAATCGTAGTTGGGGGTGGTATTTTGGCAATGTCTTGGGTCTTATCTGGATCCAAAGAAATGCCTTCTCCACTAATTATGTGTCCTAAAAACTTGAGTTGTTCATAACAAAATGAACATTTCTTTGGATTTAATTTAAGATTTGCACGTTTTAGTCTATCAAACACAACTTTAAGTCTTTCTAATTGTTGATCAGGTCCTGTGGAGAAAATTATAAGGTCATCTATATATGCTAAGACAATATTCCATTTAAGCCCGGTTAAGGTAAGGTCAACCAATCGTTGGAAACTCTGGATTGCGTCATTCAGTCCAAAGGGCATTTTCCGATATTCATACAATCCCGCGTGAGTAATAAAAGCCGTTTTGGGTATATCTATAGGATTAATCGGGATCTGGTGAAAGCCCGACTTCATATCAAGACAAGTATAACAATCTGTCCCTACTAAAGACTCTAAAATATCATCACAACGCGGGACCGGGTATGAGCTTGCCCTGGTCACTTTATTCAGTTTTCTAAAATCAATACACATACGGTATTCACCGTTGGACTTTGGGACTAACACGACGGGACTAGCCCACGGGCTAATAGATGGCTGGATTAGCCCTGCGTCTAGCATTTCATCTATTTTTTCTTCAATAACGGCTCTCTCTTTTGGAGCACACCGATAAGGCTTCGAAGAAATAGGGGCTGCTAAACCAGTATCGATAGAATGACAAGTTAATGTCGTGGTAGACAGTTCTTTATCGGTGAACGCAAACTGCTCTATTCTCTCGATCAACAAGTTCATGAGTTTAGAACGGAATATCGGGTCTAGTTTGGGATTAATATCAAATGAATTGATTTTCTCTGAAAACTTTGCAATCGGGTCAACGGTTGGTTGAGTGGGCTCTTTTATATCTATCGTATTTATTTGTGTATCTAACGGTATGGGTTCAATCCTTCCTAGACACGTACCCCTATACAACGTATGTTTAGCGTTGGAGACATTGGCTACCGGTATCGATACCTTTTTATTGTTAACTACTATTAAGCATTTAGGTGTATAAATTCTGGACTGGTATATATTAAAACTGCTTGGTTCAAACATATATTCATTGTCGTCTACATCTACATCGCATTCCACCCACTCGACCAATAAGGGTCTAAGTATAATAGTTTCCGCGACTTTAGCCTTTATTGACTGGAGTATGCTTTTAACGTTATTATTGTCTAAGTAAACCTTATTTTGATCTTTGAAGAACTTAATTGTGACACCAAATAATTTGCACCAATTGACACCCAATAAAACTGAATGTGACATAGCATCAACTATATAAAACAATACATTTTTACTTATATTTTGATAGGATACTGGAATCTCTATAGTACGGTTGAGCAGAATTGAGTTATTATTAGGGAGTTTACCGATTAATGGTATGTCAAATTTTGGCTCCAATCCTAATTTCTGCACGATACCTTCTTTCATTAAACAAATGCCTGAACCTGAATCAAGTGCTGCGTCTACTTCTAAATTTTTTATTTGTATTTGTATTTTTAAAACATTTTCTGATATTTGATTTATTTCAGCTCCAAGTAAGTCAGCTGGACTCACTTGGAGCTCGGTTCGTTTGGGTGGATTTGCGGTACATTATCGGCATTCCCAAGCATTAAGTTAGGTGGGGCGTTATCAGTCTCAGCATTTTTTGGGCAGTTTCTCATTAAGTGCTCTGGAGAGCCACAAGTATGGCAAAATTTATATTGAGGATACATTGGTCGGGCTTGTTGCCTATTCTGGTAATTATTTTGAGGAAACTGTCTATAAACCTGCTGAGACTGATACCCGCGAGGGTAGGGATTTGGTTGGTATTGATTGGGATTAAATTGATTCGCATTTGGAAAACGATTCTGTCTAAAAGCTGAAGTATTCTGATTATAATTTTGATAATTGGAGTTTTGCCTAGGCTGATTTAAATTAGCTCTGGTTAAATCTGTGAGATTTCTTAAGTTGTCAGATATACTTTGTAATTTAGTGTCTTTCAGCTTGTTATGGTCAGATATCTCTGCTACCTGTTTTTCTAGAGATAGAATTCGGGTCTCTTGTTTTGTGTCAATTTGATTTATGGACACTTCATTAATAGTTGTATCTTTTGGTGCTAGATCTCTATCAACTTTTATAAGGATTTTCCAGAGATCTTCTACTGTCTGAGGATTGGAAAGATTCAGAAAAATTCTATAGGTTTCCGGGATTCCTCCCGTTATATAGCTCATCTTTACATCCTCGGACATATTTGGATCAAATCGATTACAATATTCCTGCATTATTTGGAAATACTCAACAATGGAATGTCCGGGTCGGTGCTTATAAGAGTTCATTTTAGTATGCAACGCCACACGGTCATTAGATAGGGGATCAAAGGCAGTAAGAAAATCAATTTTAACCATATCAAACAAGTCTATATTTGGGTTATACTGTTTTGCTATTAGCCAGGTGAGGGCTGTGCCTGTTAGATACCCATTCAATTTAGTTATCTTTTCTGCATTAGTATTCCATCTATTAGATTTACACACCGCTTCATATCCGTTGAGCCATTGATAAGCATCTGCTTTACCGCTACCGTCGAATGGGGTAGGGTGTATGACTGAATGGCTACCCATTCTTCTCAAAAGTTCAGGTGTTCTATCTACCATTGATGGTACTTCAGGTAAAGAACCCAATATATTATAGCTAGGGTTTACCCCAATAGGTAAGGGTCTTAAAGGTCTATTTGGACGTCTGTTATTGACTTCTGGAAATATATCCGAGGTGTTCCTTTTATTACCGAAAATCAAGTTTTTATCTATACTCTTTTGTTTGGGTATAGTAGACTCAGAAATATTAATATTTGATAAATTATTTAGTACAGTCCCACCTATAGCACCTCTATTTACCAAAGGGTTTGATTCAATGAGCTCGTTTTGCTCATTATCATACGACTCTATATAGCTATCCTCGATATAACCCGTAGGGCTTCTTCGGACACTTTGTCTAGTCACGGGAACCACTACCGACCTAAGCCTGGGTCTTATAGTATCATCCGCTCTTAACGTACTGTAACTATCTGTACTAGTACTTGCTAGACTGTCAAAATGTACTATTTTTGGTTTAATTGATGGCACCTCAGTCCCTCTCTCTTTGTCCTCAAAATATAACTTCTCTTCAGTTAATAAGTCCAACGAACTCTCCTCATTAGGGGAAGTATCTCCCCCTCTATCCTCGTCTGTATTACTTTCCTTACTACTTACACAATGTTCTCCCGCCTGATCAGATCCGACTTCGCCTAGTTGATCCGTTTTTTAAATAATTTGTAACGACCTCCTTATCTAAAATAAGTATATATATATAAAGAATAGATTTAAATTTAATTATCACTTCTACTTCAAATTAATATAACACTACTTTTATTTTATTTTATTTTAATTAGATAATTTTAAATTTTAAATATTTCTTTCTAAGAGTTCAAGACTAGGGCCAATTAGTGGTCCCCTAAGAGGTCTACGACCTCGGCGTTTATAATGGATCACCAAGGTTATTGTTAAGAATAACCATATTGGGGTCATTATAATCATATTCATTGATAGTATATGTTTATGTCTATATTCAAATATTAAGAGTATACGCTTACATGTGTGGTCATGACTACATAATTTCGGTTTAAGTTTATGAATATCTAGCTTTTTAATTTTAATAGATAAGTAATGAGATTTAAATAATCTTTCATTGGTAATTCCCTTTGACCAATCTGATCCGATATCATTTATTAAGGTATGCATTTCTAAGAATTTAGCAGAAAGCATGCCTAGTTTATGTGTCAACGATGTCCTATTTATTGTAAGATATCTATTAATACTACGCTTAATCCTATTGTTAATCTCTTCTGGTTTGAAAATTTCTTTCTTAAAGCTAATTGTTTCATTAGAACTTTTACAAAATTGATCTACTATTTGTTTAAAATGGACTGAGAATTGTTTCTCACACCAAATTACATCACTGTCAGATGCGTTTAAATTGATTAACTCTTGACACGGGTTATGATAATTGATTGTAAATGAGAAAATCCTCTTATTATATACTATAGGTATACATAGTAGGAAAATTACGATTGTGATTTTAATAGGACTTTCAGTTAACCTATTTGACCTTTGAGGCGACCTATGGGATACTAGTAAGGTTCCATCACGAGGAGGGCTGGACTCTCCTAGTAAGCCTTTAACGATCGTTTTTGATCGATCTATCATAGGAGTACTATGTTGAGACTCAAATTCTTGTACTGAGTTTGCCTTTGGGACACTACTATACTGTCTTTTTTGTTTATGCCAAAACCATAGATTTACTAATACCACTATCCCAACCAAAATACACATGAGAGCATAGTATAATGTTGGTATATCTTTATCAAAAAATACGGGTTTTATTTCTTTGAAATTAACGTCAATTTTACTCATATGCTCATTGACTTGTTCAAATACTTTTGTAAAATCAAAGGATATCAACTCTGGCATCAATTGGAAGTTAACAGCACTTGACATTGCTTCATCATATGAATGTTGAATGTTATGATATAATGTTAGTGCTTTATATCTTATATTTCTGACCCTAAAAGATGTAGACTTAGAAATAGAGAATACAAATTTGGGACATGTAATATTTTTATTGTTAACCTCTATTTGGCTGTATAGACAATATATATATAAATGTTCTCCTATGAGCTTTACTTGAATGATATCATTGAAGGGTATCTGCTCATAGACTCTACAATCATATACTTCCCAAAATTCTTTAGTATTATTTGGGAATATAGTAAAATCGCATTTATCTAATGTAGAGCCGATTAAATCACTCTTCGTATCCCAATTTTCTTCTGGGACATTAAAAATGCAGCCTAAATCTCTATTATATATAACTTTTTTGGGTCCTTTATATTTCGCTTTACATATCTCATTTTTTCTCGTTCCTTCACTATATAAAATAAATGCTTCAACTTGCATAATGAACGCATTTAACTTAGTTGAAGGTATGTCAAATAAAATATTTATTTCGTTATAATCAGGTAAATGATTACACGATGTTGGTTTAGCCAGAGCAACTGGGCAACCGTCTTCACAATTTAATGTGAAGTTAAACATGTCTAGTAATTTACTATTTATTTTGCCTTTTTCCCAGGCACTCCTTATATCTAATATATTCTCTTTAGTTATCAGTAAACGGGCTGCGAGACTAGCAATTACGGCAGCTCGCTGAGGGAGGTGTGTATTTAATGCATTGTAGGTTACCAAAAGATTATTCATGTTCGCACTTAAATCTACAATCTGCCCTTGTAATAATCCTAGAATTTTAGTTATTTGAGCTTGGTTTTCTTCCAATTTAATAATATTTTGTCTCATTACTTCTTGTGTTTCCCTTATCTTATTCAAAGACTCTTTCATTTCTGCCATTGTTACTAAAGATTTGACAGATACCCCTATGGTGGTTGCTATCAGTACAGTAAATGAGAACACTAGAGGAATGGCTACGAGCCAGCCAAAACGTTTTGGTCTGCTTATAATCTCCTGATCGCCAAGTTTACTTACTTTACAAAAAGAATTTATAGGCCTAATAAAAGACTCGTTATAAAGCTTTTCACACCAATCATACAATTTATTATTAGAGGATTTAAGAGTTGTGTTATCCAAATTAAAGATTACGCAAGGTGTTTGGTATTTAATTTTAATATACACTTGATTCATGCCTATAAGGACAGGCTGTTCAGTTCGCCGCCATACCACAGGAGAGGTTGGGTCAAGGCTACAGCTTACTTTGACAAGTATTAGAAGCAATATTAGATTATGTATTTTATCCATAATAAGATTTAAGATAAAATGTCCTCTAGATTGAAAAAACTAAATATATTAGGCGTAACACTAGGCTTGAAATATGTTATGTAAATAATATATAAAATGAGCATAACCATTATAATCGTTAAAATGGCAATAGTAAACATTGTAAGGGAATCGTAACTTGATAAGTTTTATCAAAAAAGTAATCGCGTTATATCGTTTTGCCGATAGGTGGCGCTTATTACCCCGCACCTCCACCAAATGTAATGATTAAGAAATTACGTTGGGGTTAGCTCATCAATAACGTCACTATTAACACTATACTCAGGGGGTTTATTGGAGGATAAGTCTACTTATCGTAGTTTCTGAACAACTATTTCTTTAACCAATAGTCACAAGAAGACGCCCTCTGCTGAGGATGTACTTCTCCTCAATATAGAGTCTAATCCGAAAGAATTTTCAAGCTATCTATAACAGATTAGGAGATAATCTGTAAAAACATAAAAGTCGTAATTTATGAATTGCTATCTTTTAAACCAATAGTCACAGGAAGACGCCCTCTGCTGAGGATGTACTTCTCCTCAATATAGAGTCTAATCCGAAAGAATTTTCAAGCTATCTATAACAGATTAGGAGATAATC
>JAQIWK010000272.1:0-18804 GCA_034695265.1 Dissorhina ornata | reverse complement strand
GTGACAGTTTTGTTGGCTTTTATTATTAAAGTTTGGTTTTACATCAAAAGAAAAATTTTATTGATTTCTATACTCTATTTTTTATATTCAACTCTCTCTCTCTCTCTCTCTCTCTCTCTTGCTTTTGTATATTTGTGTAGATTTATTGGATTTATAAAAAATTGTTTCAATACTTCAATGTATACAAGTGATGGCACAGACATACAGACAGATAGAAAATGAAATGTTTTTGAAACAAGGATTGGTTTCTTTCTGTCACACCATTTGAAAAGCACTACAAACTTATTGAGGTATACATTGAGTGACGATCTCAATGAATCCTAAGCTAGAAATGTCTTTTCCAGAGGCAATGTAATGTATATACGAGTGATGCCAGTCTTAAGTGAGCCGTTATTTCACAAATAATATTGTGTTAATTGAAAAGAATTGAACCCTTGGGTTGAACTATTGGATTCAATTTGGAGGATCATTGCAGTAATCATACGTTAGGGCAAAAGTCTTTGCCATATGTTTACTCAATAATCACAAGATTATTGTATTATTATAACTGAAAGCATTGGATAACACTTAAGACAAATCAAAGGAAATTAAGTTTAACTGATATTTATTAAAGAATTAAATCTCATATATATTTGGCATTATATTGCACTTTAATTTTGATATAAATCTAGTGTCGGCTCCTATTTAGTGTGTAATAGACGGGCGGAGGCGTTAAACAGTTAGACTGTTTTTTGACGATCGCATAAGTATTAAACAAATATAATTAAAAACTTTAGAGATTTGTCGCTATAGATTGACGACTACTACTATTGCAGAGTAAATCAGATCTTATGTACGCTTCAATTGATCTTCATTTTCAAGAATAAGAAGAAGAAAAGTATAAAAAAGAGAAAAATCCACAAAAAATTAGAAAATTCTTTCAATGTATTCATTGAATCGTGAGTTTGCAAAATACAGGCATCAGTTCACAGCAAACATTGTTCACAAGAGCCGCTGTAAAGACACTTGAATTGAATAAAACTTTTTTTAGTTAAACAAATTTTTTAACTTAACAAATAAATGACTTTATTTTTTTATAATTTATTTTATTTTTTTGCTCTCAAAATGTAAAGAGAATTTACTTTTGATTTTTCAAACTCAAGAATAATAACTAAGATTTTAAGAAAGAGAGACAGAAAGAGAGATAGAGATGTAAGACTTTTTTATATATAGTATATTGAGATAAAATAATATGAAATTTATTATTAATGTAGTTTTGAGAGTTAAATAAACAGTATATACATATATTTGCTAAATATTTTATATACAAAAAAATATTTTCATCAAAAATTTATCTCAAATTTAAGTCTATATTTATAACTAAAGAGGAATTTATTTTTCTTAATACAGAAAAAAACAAAATATTTGTAAGCGTTTTAAATGGACTACTATTTTATGGACAAAATGTTTATTTGAAAATGAAATTTCAGAAAAATTTTGTTTTTTACTTTAATAATACGGTTACAGAAACTTATCGTTTGTTTCGTTTAATAAGAAAAGAAAAATTCAATTACTTTTTGACTCTTTTAGCAAATATTAAAAATTTTATTTTTATATATTTTTCAAGAATTTAACTCAAAGTCAAGACTTTAAACAGAAATTCTCTAAAAATATAAAACACAGGAATAAAGTGTTCACTGAATCGCAACGAATGCTCTGTTTTGTAAATGATATATAACTTACTAAACAGTTATATATATTATATATAAATGTTATGTAACTATTAGACGAAGAAAAACGACACAACAATTGAATTAATTTAATATATAAAAAGAAAATCAAAAGAAAATACATATCAATAAAAAGCCATAACTACTAGTATTTGTATTGTAAGCTTATATGTAATTCTTAATAATATAACATAAAATCGTGTCATTTATAGTAATGATAAGTTGCTATCAAAATAAACGACAAAATATTGTAACAAATATATTTTGATGCGATAAGCATTTCTGACATTACATTACATAACATAATCTCTAGAATTAAGATTTTTTTGGGGGGTATTTACAGTACAGTATATTTCGATGGGAGTCGACATATAAAATACAAAAACCAAATGTTTGTCTTTTCATTTCATTCATTGACTTTAGGTTTTTATATTATATATATAATACTTTTAACGATATTATATGTGGTTTATAACGGTTGGAGTTAACGAACCCCATAGACACTGCTATCACATCATATTTCTAACATATATGGTATGGTATAATCATTTTATTCATTGCTTTTCACACTATTTTTACGACTCTTTAGATTATCTATAATTAGTCTAAATATCCATCTCATCCGACATACAAAATACACTCATTTATTATATATTTTGTTTCGTACAAATTTGCTGACTATATAATCATCTTTTTTCATATAGTAATCATAATAATAACGATAGCATGCTATTTGTGCATCTCCAAGATGCAATATTAATCTCTATTTTATGTGCCTAAAAAATCCTATTAAATTTAGTTAGTTTTTTTGTGCACCATTTAAATAATAATATATGTTTTAAAATGTCTTTAATTGTCATTAAATTAATTACAAATTTTTACGCTTCACTACAGTATGTGTGCATAAGTCGTATGGGATTTACTGGAGAAATGATTAAGGATTTGCATTTCACTCACGATATGAGCTTTTTCTATATTAAAAAAAGCAATTTTCATTAAAACTTTTGAAATGTCTTTTTTGTTGAATTAATTTTTATAAAATGCATACAAAAAAACTAACCCATTTTGTTTGTAGACTTGTAATCGATATTTATATTTCAAATTTAAATTTAAAATTAAAATATTTTGTATTAATTTTTAAAAATTTATTAAAGTCTTTTTTATTTCTTTACATTAATCTTATAATAATTATAATTATTATACATTAAATTTTAATACTTATTAACATTAAATCATTATTATTAAGTATATTTGGATATATATACATTTTTTAAATGGCAAAAAACAAACAAATTGTACAAAAACTTAATAAATTACATAGAAATACAAAAGAGAAACCTATCATTCATTGATTAATCATTTTTGTATATCAAATGTCAAGAAAAAACTATTTATCTGTGAATTAGTCGATAGAAAAAAAGTGAAGTGAAGAATAAGAAGAAGTAGAAGAATGAGTAGAAAACAAATTTATTTCTGTCGACACATTGATAGCAAACATAACATTAAATTAACTGAAAAAAACTCGATCGGAATGCCAGTGAATGTTTCGTTTGGTATATATATTTTCTTTACTTAATCTAAACATTTGATGTGAATTTCTTTCTGTCAAATGCATTGCAAACACTTATATAATACAATGATTTTTTTCAAAAGTGTATTTCTAAAGTCAAGTATTTTAATCCTCAAAATGAAATTTATATGAATTTGAGACATGAACTCAAGTGAGTCTTAAAGATAAGAAACATTCAGAAAAATAGAGAGAGAGAGAGAGAGAGAGAGAGAGAGAGCAAAGAGAAGCAAAGTGTTTGTGAAATGATTTGAAATATTCAATCAGAAGAGGAGTGTTGTGTGAGTGGAGAGAAAGTGACTGACAGTCAAGTCATGAAAATCTATTATTGTTGTCAGAGATAACACCACTTATGATACATGGTTACATATAATTAACTTTTACCACTGTTTTTGGTCTATAAATTAAAAAGCCTTTTGGCCATCGAGTAGATTAGTTATCTAAACTATACAAAAACGCACAATACAACTGTTATATTCATTTTGGTATTTAAATTTCTCTATTATAATGCATTTAAAATGATAGATATATTAATGAGTTGTAATATAGCATAAAGAGAAAATTCATTTAATTATTATTATTATATTTTTAGTTTATATGATTCGCCATTTAATTACTCTAATAAATGGTGTATTATAAGAGTGGGAGAGAGAGAGAGAGAGTTACTGTAGTCTATGGAAAGATTCGATTAGATGTCAGACGGGATTTCACTAAATTAAGGACTGCATTCACGAGTGCAGTCTTCAGAGCACAGTTTGGTCTGTCTTTTGGGAAATTAAAGCAAAAGCAACGCAAAGGAGAGGTAGAGAGTGGATGGAGAATGAAGTATCAGTTTTAGTGAGAATTAGTTGAATGTGTCAAATAGTGAGCTATGGTTTTGTCAGTCGTTTATGAGTTTACAAGTAGTTTAATTTGTTGCCTACACTACAAACACACACACAAAAAAGCATTTTGTACACTCAATACACTAACACCAAATCTAGACACCAATACAAATGCTATTAATTTAACAAATATTTGATTTAAATTAGTTTTGCGAAACACATTATCTAAACTCATTAATCAAATGCATAAAAAACAAACAAATTATATTCAAATATTCTTTTCATTTTGCTCTCTCTCTCTCTCTCTCTCTCTCTCTCTCTGTAAGCTATTAACTCATAAAATGCACACTTACTTCAAATGCTTTTTTCTCTCCTTTTTTATACTTTCGACTATCGACTAAATTATAGTAAGTATAATATACTGTAGTTTTAAATAGTGAACTCCCAAACTACCGGCAAACACTCTGCACTTTGAACGATAAGTATATTGAGTTGTGTCTCTCAAAAGAGCACTTTTTTTCTTTAAGAACCGATCGATATTCAAACCTAAGGCCATATGTAATAACAATAATAATAAAAAGTTATAAAAATGTCAACAAAATATTTGTCCCAAAATACACTAAATTAGACATCAAATGGCTATAAATTATAATTATTATTATTTATATAGTCATTGAATCTAATCTTATCAAAAATAAATTATATATTTTTTGTTATTGCTTTGTAACGAGTCGTCGACTAAATTGTAAGCCCTTTTTATATAACCATTTTTATGCTCAAAAAAATTATATTATATATATATTTATTATATATAATATTCGTGAATAACATAACAATAAGCTCTTATATACTATGAATGCAACACAAAAAGGTAACATAAAAGACAACAATTTTTCAATGTATGATAAAAAGTATATAAAAATAGGATTTACGGTATAAATTATAAAATAAATTCAAAATCTACATAAAAAATATATGATAGCTTAAAATGAATTGGATTTATACGATAGATAAAACTATATAAACAGCTCGTAAAATATATACTCTTGGATATAATAAAGAACAGTTATAAATATTTTTTTACTACAATGAGTTTATATATACACTAAAATTTTGTAGAGCTTATCGATAGGCCGACCATTATTTTATTTTTGTTAAAGCTAACAATTTGTGTGTTCACTGATAACTTTTGGTGTTATTTTTTGCACAAAAAAATATATAATAATTTTCAAGACTTGAAAAGTGAAGTCAATTGCTAAGGAAGTGAGAAAATGAAGCGAATAGAGTGAACGCTCGATAGGACTCATATACAGTCGACTCTTACAGCTTGTGTTGGATATACAGCGATGGGCTCTAAACGAGCGCAAGGGATCAGATGTCAGTTATATGAAGGAGTGTATTGAATGCCAACACACATACACACAGACGGGTAATACTGTTAGGCACTAGTATTAGTGCTTTGTCTTAGAAAAGTGCAAAACAGAGGGGAAAGGCATCCAAACAGTTGTTCACTAAATAATGAAAAACTATGAGAGGGATAGTCAGCCGAACGGTTGGGAAGGTTTTTGCCAGTGATTGATGGCTCAGCCGACTCGACATGACATACAGAACTGCCAAATGGTTCAGGACTTTCAATGTTTTGCTTGAAAAATACTTTCTCTTCAATGTTTTTGCAGCCTCTTTTTGAAAGCAAACCCTAGTATTGCAATCATATGTATGTGTGAGTTCTTACAGCAGGTCTTGTATATTATAAAACTTATGGTCTCTAAAGCACCGTTAGATTGGGTGCAGAATTGAGCCCATCATATGGCGTTGAAAAGCATATAAATATATATTGGAAAGCAAAAACATGTCCCGAGCATTGGTCGTACATGTCGTACATATTGTATGCATAAACTTATTGACTGGAAATGCAATTCATCTCAATATTATACTGTTTTTTATATGATGTGATAAAACACTGTTAAGAATATTCAGTAAATATATATATATATTTTAAAACTCTTGTATAAATAGTAATAAAATAAATTGAGTTTTTCTTTTAAGTAAATAATATACTTTAGTTTAGCAGTCAAGGCGTGAATAGATATGAACTTCTTTGCAAAAAAAACTCTTAGGGAGTGAGAGAGACTAAACCTAAAGCCGTTTGGCGATAGAGATTGTGGGGACCATAAGATTTTGTGGTTCTGTTCAATATATACAACAACAGTACTCTTCGACTGCTTGTAAACACATATCAGAAAAAGAGAGAAAAAACAAATTCTTGTGTAAAAGCTATACATTAACTGAAAATAAAGTACACAATGATTTTGACTGACAGTCAAAGAGAGAGAGAGAGAGAGAGAGAGAGAGAGAGAGAGAGAGAGAGAGAGAGAGAGAAACAAAAAATCTAATCTAAAAGAGATAAAGTGAGTGAACACAACACACATTTTTATCGACTCTTTTGTCTGACTCTGACTACTGTTAGACTCTACGGAAATACCGATCGCCAGATCGTGTACTCAAATGAACAGTCAATAACTGTATACATATAATACACACAGAATATACTGTTTATTATATGCCACACATCTATAACTAAAACTACAATAAATAATACATTTCTTCATTTAATATTATATAAGAGAATAATGTTATAATAAAACTGAATGAATGGAGGAATTGATTATAAATTTAGTAAAATATAAGCTAATAATAAATGCATGAATTTTTATTCTTCTTATTTTTAGTTCATAAATATATTATATAATATATGAAAGCATTTGATAAATTCATGAACTTTTATATAATGCTAAACACATCTCTGCTTTTGCTTTCTTTTAAGTCTGTAATTAAATACAAGACAAGTCGTGCAGAAGCGACTGTATATTTGCATTCAAAAGTCTTTGCAACTCATCTCTCTATTCTTATGCCATAGATATATAAGGGATGTTTCGTATTATATAATATGATAGAGAAAGTGAGTAAATAGACGGTCGGGGGTATAGCCAGAGAGAGATAAGTGTCTATTTAATTAGAGTTAACAACAAAACGGAGTCAATATTTTGCGAGTAAATAACAGTACAATATATTTTATGTGTAAATATGTGTGAAATGTGTTTTTTAATTGGATCTCAACTCACTCTTGGATTTTTGTTTAACATATTTGAAATTTCCTGAATTTACTGAATTTATTATACATATAGTATATATGGAGAAAAAAATTATGTGCCAAATATTTTCACTAAATTAGGTTTTAAATTAAACTTTTCAAATATATTAAACAACTAAACATACAAAAAAAACAAAATGTTTAGTTTATTTTAGTATTTAATTTTAGTTTAGATTTTTAATATGGTTTTCCATTTAGAAAGCAACTATTTTTTGGGCATAACGTTGTGACCATAATATTGCTTTTGACAGTTTAATTGAAATAATAATTTATTAATGACTTTTTGAGTATATATATGATAAATATCATTGAATATTCTGCAGACATATTGCGATTGCAAGTCTTCTTCAGTCGTTTGGTTTGAAGAATACTGAATGCCTTTCCATACAAAATATTCATTCGTCAAACTCGTTGTGTATTATATTTTTATATAATATATTATTATTTGTGTAAAAAGATTTATAGTTATATATCATTTTCAATATTAGATATTTTTGTTGAAGTAAAATAAAACTAATTTTCATTAAATATTTAAGCAAAGAGAGGATTTAAGTTGTGATATAATGCTGTTATAATCGCAAATAGAGTATTATATGGTATGAGAGTTGTTTGCACACCATTTGAAATGCAATACAACTAATGCAACGTTTATATCGTAATTATTATTATTAGTAGATATAATGGCTTGAAATATAATATTATACTAAATGTGTGTAATGTATTAAATCGGGTCTATTTTGTTAACATTAAAATATTATTCAATTTGTTTAAGTAGATAACATACCAAGAGATTCAGCCTCTCTCTCTCTCTCTCTTCATTATTATCGACTCAACTCTCGTAATAAATATCGCAAATAAATAACTTATAGAGTGTTTGCAAATAATATATCAAAAAAGCCAATTATTTGACTGTTGTCTGCCTCTCTCTCTCTCTCTCTCTTTCTCTCTCTCTCTCTCTTCTACTTTCTTTCTATGAGTATCCCATAGGAACGCATGCATTATCTAAAAGCCTGTCTCATAATGCATAGTGTGGTATAAATCAAGACAATGTGTAATAATGGAATCAATGCCTGAATTTCATTGTATATTAAGGGGTATAATACTATTGAATGGGATGCATCTCTCATATGCACATCATTACAATTGACTCAAAACGAGCTAAATATTCACTCACTTTCGCTATCATATTGTCTCACAATTATGTAAATCATTGGTTTGTTATCCGCCGCCGCATCATCACATCATTCACACACTCCCCACACATTAACTGTCAGACACTGACATCATATCTGATAATACATATACTAAATAGGGATATTGGGAGAGAGAGAGAGAGAGCATCATAAACATGCTCCTCGTTTTGATGAATGATAGCAAGAAAAGAGTGACTCGTTTTTTAGGGCAAAAGAGATGCGAAAACAGCGTTTAGCACCAAATGGCAAACGAGTCGTACAGTTGTGTTTGATATGATGGCACTGGAAGCGATGTACACAACTTTATGCTACTCTTTAACACCACCGATACAGATATGAAAGACTTATATCTGCAAAAGCGCTGGCAGTGCACAGACATCAACACTATCGACAAGAGAGTGGCTCATAATGTGGACAAAGATATAGTTAATGTGGCATATCTTGGATCATATCGTAGCAAATGACTGGCAAACTATGTGTACAAAACCAAACAGAGCTCTGTATATGTAGTGTAATGCTCTCAAATGTGTGGCTCTTAGATCTTAACGTTAATATATAATGTTTGCGAACAATTGGTTTCTTCTCTTAATTAACTCATCCATAACGAGAGCAGACATTAGTTTTATATGAGACACCCGTACTCTCTCTCTCTCTCCATCTCGGTGTCATTCTCTCTCTCTCTCTCTTTACTTTACTTTACTCTATCTATTATCTGGTGTTTGTATCTCAAGCTATGATTTAACACATATTATGTGCAAATCTGTAGTTTTATGATTTGAACTCTTTCTCCATTCGCTACACTTATTATTGTAGAAGACATTAGAAAAATGCGAAAATATATTACATTTTGTTGCGAATTGCAGTCACAACTCAAGCAATAAATAGTATTTCATGAAATCATTTCTCACTTTTTATATTACATTTCTCTCTCTCTCTCTCTCTCTCTCTCTCTCTCTCTCTCTTTCAATAAGATTTATGAAACTTTAAAAGACTTGGAAATCCTTGGATTTTATAACCCAAAGAAAATTTGAAATATAAAATATAATGTATTTAGAGTATATATCAATAATATAGTGAAACGGCAGCTAACGATAGATTGAAAAATTTAATATATTTTTGTTGTTATGTTTTGTAATAATCAAAATTTTATACCTCAATAGAGAGCCGATGAATACGTATGATTCAGTCCAAAAAGTAGAGTATTGTAACAAACGCTGCATTCAAAGAGTTTTACATTTGTTAAATCACACATGTATTTTAACATAAAAAACTGTTTTATATTTAGCAATAGTTTCATACACAGCACAATTTTCACAATATTATATACTTTTTATATATAATCACAAAGAAATTTGTTTTCTATTAGCAAATTAAATGGAAAAAAATCTATATATTATATCGTGAGATAAGCAAAACCAAAAACATATGAGCGAAACAAACGGAGACTAAACTTCATATGAAAGAGAGACTTATTGAGACGCGAGAGTGAAGTCGAGTATTACATGAGTTGAACATTACAAGGCATGTACTAACTCTCTCTCGCAGCACATCTCCGCCTCTTTCCTGATGGGCCACAAAAAGCCGCACATCTAATGTATTTCCTTCGCCAACAGTGCCTTTCCTCTTATCCCTGTCCTTCTCTCTCTCTCTCTCTCTCTCTCTCTCTCTCTCTTTCTTTCTTTCTTTCTTTCTTTCTCTATTCATCTTAAAGCTGCAAAACTGAATACAAAACCAAGGGTTCAATAAAAATCGAAAAGTTTGTCTCCTTATTCTTCATGTGCTTTCTTCTCACTTTATATCTCCATAATATTTGTGGCAATCGTTTATAACATTGATTTGTTTGAATGCAATTTGCAAACTAAAGTTTTATGTATTAGTTTTATTGGACATCACTTGTCTTTTTTATAGTATATATTCCCGAAACCAATGCCATTTCCAGTGCGAGCCTTTCCCATCGCAGCGTGTGTTATGAATGGGAAAGCCGTTTGTGTAATGAATGGCCAATAAATAGATTGCGGGGCTTAGGAGTTGTTGGGTTATGTTATGGGCCCGAGAGTTATGCGCCTTAAAACACTGTCTTAAATATGTGAACTTAAACTTCACAGTCAGTTCATGAGCTGACAGTTTAGGCGCCGGACTCTCTCCAGGCGTCGAAACATTAGATTTTTTACACAAATTTTTATATACAAAGTATTTCTTTACCCAAAACCAACACAAAAATGTGTAGTTAAGCCCTAAATTTGAGCCCTAGTAGGCCCAACATCTTTAAGACATTTTTCACTATACAACTAAACAACTATTTAATTATTAATACAAATATAATTCGCAAACAGTGTTATGTAATTGAATTTATTTGCAATAAAAGTCTATTTTATACAATCTTTTTATATAATATAATATATTTATATGTTTTATTGAACTAAATTTCAGCACACAATTGACTCAACTTATAATTAATATTGAAAGACACTTGAAATATACTATAATAAAATTTATTGATTATTGAATTACACTTTAAATTTATATAAATATATACAATAAGAAACAGAAAATTTTTTTATTTTAAAAACTTGACTTTTTTGCTACAAATATTTTTTGAAGAAAAAAGCTTTCAAAATGAATAAATATATATAAAAATAAATATTTTGTGAATAACTTATAATATATTTTTTTGCATAACTTTTCTTAAGAGATAAATGTAAAGTCTTGGGCTCATATTGCGGACCAAAATATATATATATATAAAGACATTATATTTATATTTTTATATAGACTTTGATATGAATTGAAAATGTTTTTGATGTCAAAAGAATATTTTTGATGATATATCGCATAAACATTTTTATTGAGTCAAACATTTTATTATAAAAAAATATATAGTAATAAAAGACCAAAAAGAATAAGAAAATCGATTTAATATACAATACATTTAATATATAATTTAAGTGTATTTTTGAGCAATATTTTTCATTTTATTTTGAAAAAAACAAAACTGTTTGTCTCACTCTATCACTAAAATTCATTCAATTGTTAGTAAAATGAAAATTAATTAACAGAAAGCGTCGGAATATTATTTGATAAATTAATTCCCTATTATTAACTGAAACCCCACTTTCCAACTGTATATTCACGCATTGTATTCACGATAATCTAGTGGAGCCTTTGGGTCTGTATTTTGAGGCTATTTTTAATAAGAATTTCCTCGAAATTCATAGTTACTTTAAAATCTTCTAATTTATCTAAATTTTATTTATTATATTTATTTTATATAATAAGTTTGAGAGAGAGAGAGAGAGAGAGAGAGAGAGAGAGAGAGATTAGACCCCAAAAAAAGCGTCGCCAAAATTAAACACTAATAACTAGTTTTGAATAAAAAAGAAATTGTTTTATAAATTATAATTTTTTTTGTAGACATATATTCGTCTTACTTAATGCCTAAAGGGATGTCTAAACAATGTATTAAAAATCTGTTTTATGGTTAAAAACTCGAGAAGTTTTTCCACAAAAAAACACTTAAATTATGTAATAAAACAATGTTATTTAACAACGAAAAGAGTCAAGTATTTCTCATTAATTTTTAAAAACAAACATTGTTTTTTCGGTTAATATAACAACACATTTAGGATGAATAAAGAAATGAATATATAAAAGAGAGTTATATAATAGATTAGCAAACCGTTTGCACAAAATTAAATGAAAAGCATTAGTCATATAAAAGGATATTTTATCGCTGATTACTATCGAGTCTTAAACATTAATCATTTGGATGTTTGGGTCGAATAGTCTTAAAGTCTCTGACAAACAAACAAACAAAAAGTTGCGATCAATCCTAATGTTGAATAATATTTAAGCACTGAATCCGAGAATTGACTTCAAATGACATAAAAATGCCACAAAAGAGATGAGAAAAAAGAAATACATTTAAAGCTTTTGGGGAAAAGAAAATGAGATTTTTTTGCCAATATTGAAGTCATATAAACAAATGGTTTCAATATTTTATATCATTTTTATTTCTCTGAGGCTTTTGAAAGATATTATTGACTGCAAAGACAAACCCTCGTTATCCGTCTCTTTACTTATAATACTTTTTTCTTATTTTATTTCTATTTTGTTTGTATTTTTCTTTCTTTTTTTGAAAAACTTTTTGATTATATTTTTCTTTTTTATATATATTATATATCCAAACAATGAATTAGAAATATTTATAATATATCTCTCTCCCTCCCTCTTCTCTCTCTCTCTCTCTCTCTCTCTGTCACTGTCTCACTAACTACTCATTTGGTCTCCTAATAGAAAATCTATATAACATTAGATACACAATATTCACAACAAAAGTCATTTAGCAAGAAATATATGGTATATATCATATACGATGTATATAATGAGAAATTGTGTGGAAACTACTGTAGGGTTGAGCTTAAAAACAAGGGTCGGATTTGTATTATATTATGTTTTGAAGTTTAGTATTTTTTCACGAAAAAAATCCATTAATTTAAAAGTAATTTTGATGTTAGAGTAGAGACGGAAACAATTTATGAGCACAAAAAATAAGAGGCAAAGAATATAACAAGCGTTTGGTTGTTATATACATAGTGTGTCTGTATATGGAGTACAGTATGTATTGTAAGCGAAGAATCGCCTCAAACTGAAAATCGTTTGAAGAAAACGTATTATTATTACTACTATTTAGTGCTGTGTTTATGCCTTTGGGCCACAAATCGCTTCACTTTGGTTCGGCTTTTTTTTGCGGACACTTAATGCTTTGCGTTAATTATTGGAAGTGCTCTTCAAATAAAGCCCTACTAAACCAAAAGCATATAAGCCTTGAGAGGGTTAGAGAGTGAGTGAGTGAGTGAATAAGAGAGAGAGAGAGAGAGAGAGAGAGAGAGAGAGAAGTTAGCAAATCGGAGATTTAATTGTTGTGTACAACGATTCCCTGTATTGTAATTGCCATACATTATGACTCACGAATGTATACTACCAATGGCTTACAGAATAGCATTTTCAAAGTAATACACAGTTAATACTCTTTTGGCACTCATTGTAGGCTTCAATAAGTTTGTTGGAAAAACATGAAAAGGGAGATCCATATGAATGCCGGTGCTTTAAATAGATGGACATTGTTATCAGAGTATGTTATCGTTGGTCTGTAGTATTGATGTGTAGTTGTTATGTTGCCCAATATTTTTATCTCATTCACAATCTCTGCGTGTGTTTGTGTGTTGTTTGCCCACAATTTTTAGACCAAAACCTAACCATTTAGACAGATATCGAGTCCCGAGAAATGCATTAAAAGCTTATTCAACGCTCGACTATATATACTCTACATTACTGTACAGAATATATATACAGAATAATGTATTGTATGAAAGGCTCGTGTATTGTATGATATGTTTGGGAATTAGATTCTGAAAATCAATTACCAAATGATAAATTAGTAGCGCTTCGGATCAACAATGAACTCCTGGTAATAACTCATCGCTTCTTATATATAGGGATGAGATATAAAATATGATAAATAAAATGAGACTTCATTAGTGTGTGTTTGCTATCAATTCTTTTAGTTATTTTAATAATTAATACCTTTTTATGATAAAAATTAATTTCATAACAAAAATTCAATATTAATTAAGCAAATAATACAATAATAATAATAATAATTCTTCAAATATACATTTAACTCTTAAGACAAACAATAAAAATTAATGGCATTTAAATAAACATTATTTCAAAAGTTTTGATTCACATTAAAAACAAAAAATATTTGTTAAACGACTAAAACATCTCTTAAATAACATAATAATATAAAGTTTAAGATCTGGTATGTGTTCGCACCGTATGATATGCAAGTAAATTGCATATTTTGTTGTATAAAATTCAGTAATTTATTACCTAATAATTAAAAATTATTATATAATAAAATAATTTATAATAGAAAACAATGGTTTAATCGGTTAAACAATGGTTCACTGCAGACAGGCTTGTATTTTTTCGACCCATTCCTGACCCGTTTGACTGTTTTGTGCCATAAAATTATAGGTCCGACGAACTAATTTCATCTGCAAATCAATCATATAATTGAATTAGACTTTAGACTTAAATAAGGAAAAGACAATCAAATTAAGGCATAATTGATGGCCAAAAACAAAGAGACAAAGAGTAATGAATAGCAGACAATAAATCATTGCAATAAAAAAGAGTGAAACTTAAGTGAAAGCAAACGGAAAAACTCTTTTCTCTTACATCAAAGAACTGACAGTTTTGTTGATTCTTATTGTAAATCACTTCCAATACTTCTCCCAAATCGATAAAACCCTTACAGTGCGGGTCATCCTCTGAGTCATAATATCTTAGCTATTATTAGATAAAACAATAATTGATTAATTAATTGCATTCAATTAAAATTGTATTCAATTGTGTTAAATAAAGAGTTTTTCTCTATATGTTAGCTAACCTGATGTTTAGTAGAGTCCAACACAAACCACCGGATTTTCCAGCCTTTGAGAAGTGCACCCTTTTTATGAAGGTATCCCTCGTAAGTGCGGTTCTCGGAGACCGTTGTCGAGAAATTACCGTAAAAAGTGTTTGAGTGCTGAAGAGTGCCTCCCTTTTCGTCATTTGAGTCAAGTCTTTGTTCGTCAAGTGTTTCGTCGAGCACTTCATGTGCTGTACTTCTTTGGGATACAGTTGACGATCCCATACCCGAGTCTTGTTGGGCAGACATCTTCCTCTTTGGTTGACAGCCTTTGGTCACCATTTCGGCACACTTTTCGTGGCAATTGAAACCGCAATCAACACATTTGAGACCAGTCTTAACGATACCCCACAACACGTGTCGACAGTGATCGCATTGGGTGAGTGTCGTGTAGTTATACTTTTCAAACTTATGATTTCGGTTGATATAAAGTTGATTACTGTTATCGCAACTGTTGGCACCCATTCCGGCCATTTTGCCCCGAATTAACAGATCTATTGTCGATCGTTTGTGAGTGCTGTACGTTAGAGAGCGGCTACTAATCGACTCGTGAATATCGGTATTCAATGGGATCTCAATTTTGTCCCAAACGGTAAACCACTTTTGCGGCATATAATTGAGCTCAACCTCAAGACTTCTGATAGCATTCAACATATTTTGAAAACAATTTGGTTCCGAATGAATGATTGAGTCATAATAAGCACTGATATTCTTGCGGTGAGTTTTGTCCGAATCACTGTTAGTCGCTTCGAGCACTTCCTGTCGGTGTCGTTCCATATCGACCACTTCCATGTCATAACTCGGCCCGTGAGCTAACTCTTCGCTCACATAATAGTCCCACAGTTTAAGCGATGAAATGCAAAACGATGGCCTAATAACGGCCGCATCGCTACTCATACCCTCTTGACTGATGATCGGCACGTAATAAAAGTTGAAAAATACCGACGATTTTGACCACAATTTGGACGCGTATTCCCAAAAAGAAGTGCCGATATAATTAAAGTGTTGATTACCGTTTGAAGTCAATGTGGATTTGTTTTGACCGGTTTTGAGTTGTCCGGTGTCGTCGTCATCATCGGAGGACAGTTCGTCGTGTTTTGGCGAATGATTGCATTTGATTTCTTCGCTAATCCAACCGCATTCAGACCGTTCACTCTCGCAGTCCAAAAGAAACGTACGGAAACGACACGAGACGTAATGATAGGCCAGAAATTTGAGATAATGTTGATTGAACTCAAATGATAGTGGAAACTGATTGTGAATTTGATGAACAATATCGAGGAATTGAAGAAATATAGGGGCGAAACCAGATGACAGTGTGGCGGCCGTGTGATTGGATCTATGGCTAAATCGATGTCCAAATGCCAGCCATTCCTTTTCGATTAAAGTGCGAAAGCCTTCAAATGTGCGGTAATACGGGTCGAGACATATCTGGGCGACCGAAACGATTTGTGGCACAAAATCCCAGCCGTCTTCGAGACACACCATCACAGATGAGCCCTGAATGTCGATCAGATCGACTATAGCACCACTTATTTGCATAATAGTCTGCAATTGTGTCAACCATTCAGAGTTCTCAAACTGTCTATAAAACGATTGTTCGGGATCTGTAGTGTTGGGTGCGGTGGACGGGAGGGCCGCACGCATTAGTTTCTTGAAACTGGTCTTAACGGCACGCACTTCGTGAAAGTCGACGGGAATGAAGTCACAGTTACTAAACGACTCGGTTTTGATTTTATTAATTTGGTTCTTCTCGCCGAAGATGTAAAGTACGGCTCGATTTAAATTTGGCTGCGAGTCGGACGACGAAGAAGTGGGTGAATCTGTGGGATAACTCAATCTGTTTCTATCTTTTACGCTAGTGTTGGACCACTTTTGTAATTGTTTGCCCATTTGTGAACCAATGGCCGATTTTCCGCCAGAATTTCTCAATGTATTCATCGCTCTTTGAAATGCGGCTGAAGTGGAACCACCGCTTAGCGCTCTACGGCTGGTCTCAGGTGTTACCACTGATATGTCTCGCGGATTGAGAATTGAATTGACGCTAAGAGTTGATCCGGTGTCGAGAATTCGGTTTTGATGTCTTGTAAAACAAGATGGCGTCACTCTAACAATACCTGATATGAACTTTTCATTTTCAATATTAGTCGATGTTTCCGATGAAGTTGAATGGACAGCACTGGAACCCGACTGTCCTTTCAATAATCCAATGACACCTTTGCCATGAAAACAACTGCCTCTCAATAACAGTGCTTTAGTTCGCGGGTGTTTCCAAGTAATTGCCGGAAACCGATAGTGTCTATAGAAACGACTCAATCGTCTAATAGCCTCATCGCTAGTACTATAAGGCACTACTATAAGTCCCGGATAACTCTTTGTGACCGAATAATTGGCGTTTACCGCCGATATACGGAAACTCTCTATCACTGTATTAGATCGCGAGAGCTTTGTTGTTGAATTAGATGAAGTATAATAACTGGTAAGCGATCCTAAGCCTAGTCGTTGATAGTCCTTAACGTAAGACAGTTCTTGTAATTTGTCGAGAGTTTTGTAGTCATTATTAACACTCATATTCAATGGCATTAGTGATGTCGGCGCTGAGATAGTGTTTGTCGAGTGAATACTTTGAATGGATTCGCTGTCAATAGACTTCATATCATCGCTAATATCAATGGACATATTTCTGGTGGGAGAGCCCATTGTTTTGGCCATTCCTGGTATGAATCCCGACGAATCGGTAATGTATTTATTTTTGCGATTATTCTTTGGTTTAAATCCAGCTCTTTGTGCGGTTCTTAACAGCGTTTTCTTAGCCATGCCTTTGAACGTTGAGTTCTTTTCCTTATGCTTTTGGAGATGTAGAAGACGGGTCTGAGCCATACTTAACTGTGATGTGAATGTAAACAAATGGAAAATAGTTGGAGGAGTTCTCTCCCGATTAATACATTTGCGGAAATTCTCGATCTCATCGCTGGACACTTCTTCGTCAAACGCCACGCGAATCAATTGAAACGTATTGGACCGCAGCTGAAGACCTTCTTGTAAGAACTGGTCAATGGATGTGATCGAGTGAACGCTAATTCGTTTTTCTTTAGTGAGTGTTGCGATCGGAAAACTACGGACAACCACCGATTCCGATGCAAACGGATCGCACGGACGACCTTTGAATATAATTCGGTAATTCGTGACAAATATGGCGCCTTCGGTGGGCAACAGTTGTGTACCAAACGGTACGCCACACTGACCCTCATCGCGGCCGTCGTGGATAAGGTATGAGCGAAGACCGGGTAGGGTTAGCTCTTCGCCAACCACTAAATTAGGTGTAGTTATCTTTGGTTTAGTTATTGGCGGTAAACGTTTACTTTCACGCCAAACGCCCTCAAGAGTCTCCATATGCATTGAAACTAATCCGGGTATCATTTGATGCAATTGTTTGATGTGCTCTTCATTCACACCGCTTTCGGTGCAAACTTTGTCCACAAAACGCGTCACAAACTTAATAGTATTGGCGGCGATCTCTGAATTATTAGCGTTATGTGTAGTTTGATTGTCCTCTTCAAAGCCCGATTCGTTGTCGTTATTATTGGAACCGTTAGAACCGCTGCCTTCGTATGCGGTATTAGAATTGGATACCGAATTGTTATCATTTTCGGATCCTTTTGAAAGCTTGTGTGCGCCCGCATCTAAAGGCACTCTCAACGCTACCATATGGTTGGCATAATGTATCGCTTGTGCAAACACTGTCGAGTCTTCACTTGAAACAAACTCTTGAAGCCCTTCTGGTGTTAATTGTGGACTAATCCTCATCTGTTCGGCCGCTATCTCCAGAGCAGACAATTCAAGATCTTCGACCAAATTTGACACTCGTTTTGAATCAATTAAACT
>JAQIWK010000271.1:0-18837 GCA_034695265.1 Dissorhina ornata | reverse complement strand
AATGATAATATGTATTCTTATAAATAACATTACAATAATATAGGAATTTAATAAAAATAAATATTTATTAATAATTGAATATATGTTTTGTGAATATATTATATCTTAAAATTGGTTCAAATATTAGTTTTAATTTAGAAATAAGCAAATTAAATATTAACATGATAAGATATTAATTTAATGCTAGTCCATTACAAATTGTTAAATATATTTATTTAGGTTTTAAATTTAAGATGATAAAAAGCTAAATAATAAATTGTGATTGGTTAAAATGATAAGCATATAGTGCAAAAATATATTATTTTAAGTGTGAAATTAATTAAATATAAAATAAAGATATAATTATATATAGATATTACAAAATTAGTGTAAAAAATTAAATTGTCAAGATTAATAAATTCACAAATTATAGGATTTTTAAAACAAACATGTATTAAATTACTAAAACAATTGGTTTAACTATACTAACTAAACAGTAGTCTTGTTTATATTAATTTAAATCCTTGAAATTGTTTTATTATATTTATATCAGGAAATTACAATTACATGTGAATTGTTTAAATTTGTTACATATTGTAAATAAATATTTGTGTTATATATTTATAATAATAAAAATTAACTTGCATCAATCAAGAATTTAATTTAATTAGATTAAATCTAGCAATATGAGCATTTTGCAATATTAAATATAAATACTTTAATATTAAATATTATTTAAAAATTTTAATTAAATTTAATATTATTATTGTTTTCTTGGTAAACAAATAAGCCTGACATATTTATTTCAAAAAGTAAATATATTAGTATTCAAAACAAATGCAATTCAATAATAGTTTAAAATTATTTTATATTTTTAAATTTACCACATTTTATTACCCTCGTATATTTGAAAAATTCAAATAAATATCTAATTCCTGGTGTTCCTAATCCAACAATTTATGTAAAGTTTGAAAGCTTAAACTTTTACTACTTTCTTATGCATATAATAAAAGTAATAAATTATTTTAAAAAAGTAATAAATGTCTAATAAAAAAGTATTTTGTAAAATACATTTGTGATTTTTGAATTTAAATGCTAGTTTTAAGTTTAGTAATAATTGTGTAAAATTTTAATTACTTCAATATTATTTACAAAAAATAAGTAATGTAAAAGATTTTGCAGATTTTATCAATGTAATTAATTTTATTTAACCAAAAGTTATATATTATTGTTTATAATATGTGATTAAATTTACAAGATTTTTTTTATAAACTAGTAGATTATATAGCGTGGAATATTTTTAATTAAATAATAAATACAAAATAACTTTATTTAAAAACATAGTTATTTATTAAAATAAATATATAATAATTTAATATTTCTAGTAGCATATGGATAAATTAGTGGCTTATAAACTACAACTTATAAATTAATTAATAAAATATATAAATTCTGAAACATGTTTAAATTAAATTTTATTTTAATAAATTCACTTATTTTTCACATATTTAAAATGCAGATGTTTATGAAGGTGACGGTTATAAATTATTATTATAATTAATTAAATGTATAATCATTATACACAATACATAACTTTTATATAATTAATTCATAATTCATAATTATTAAAAAAAACTAATCAATATTTTTTAATGCAATTGTTTTTAACTTTAACTATCAATACCTAAATCGGTGTAAATATTTTCAAATTAAAAATTTGTAAATAAAAAATATATAAAGATTTGAATTGATTAGCCTTCAAGTGATTTGCCATTTGTGTATACTCTCTGGTCTACTATACAGTCATCACATCCCAAGCCATTGCAAATGCATTCATTGCTAATCATAAGTGAAGGACATAGTTTATATAATTATCTTATAATTGACACCAATTTATATTGTAAATGATATTATTATTATAAAAACATAACATTACATTCATGTGGTGGTGGTTCCCTAAATCAAGCACATTTTTGTACAGTGAAAAATTTGTATCCATTTATATTAATCAACAAATTTTTATTTATAAATTATTTAAATACATAGTGTAAATCCTAATAAGTGATTGATTAGTATAATTAATTTCATTCATTTTTATAGTTTATTAAATCTATTTTTAAAATTAAACTAATTACTACCAACATTACAAAAACTAAATTTTCAAGGTACTTTTGATATATTTAAAAGATAATAAAAAAATTAAATTTAGTGCACTATTAATAAAAAAGTTTTATAATTTAAATTGATTACTTGAATATAATATAAAACTTTTATAATAAAAGTTTTATATAAGTTTTTAATATATAAAATTGAAGTGCACTTTCATAATAGTGTTGAGAATAGTGTATATTTAATGATTAGATAAAAGCATATAATTAATCACAAACTATACAGTTATAGATACGGTTGTATGTTAGATGTTTATACAGTTATTATTATTGTTATATTAAATTATATTACTTTTTATTTAAAACAATTATAAGTATTATATTATATATATATTTTTAAAAATGAAACTCAATTCCCCTAATCATCTAATATATCAACAATTTGTTTATTTATTGAATTATCAGTTAATTTAATACATCAATTAACACATAAACTATTAAATGTAACATTCAATGTCTGCATATTTTTTTAATTTCTCATGAATTTTTTTACACTCATTTAATGTGTAAAAATCAAACAATTAGTTCATTCAAAAGCATATTTTTGTAATGCATTTTCATTGCGTCAATGAATGCCAATCAAAAGATATTCATACAAATGGGGAAAGATATTAGCAGTAAATTTGCTTTTTTGGGAATTTCAACATGTTCAGTTTTTACTATAGATAGCAAGTTTGTATAATATATAGAAATGGATTCTAAAAAATGTTTAAAAAATAAAATAAGCATGCTAAATATTTGTTAAGAGATAGAAAGTGTAGTTAAATTAAACTTTTAAAGTTGTTGTCATTGAAAAAAGGCATTTAAAAAAAGGTATAGAGAGATGTGATGTAATGTTGGGCTAGTATTGGATGTGTTTGGTAGTGATGTTTGGCGTATGTGTGGTATGTTTGGTGATGTCTGGCGCTGGCTATAGCAGCAGTCAATCCAGTTAAACAAGTGCTGTATTTAAGGCCCCAAACGTGTATGAAATAAGTGTTGATTATGCACTGGAGAGCCAATAGTGTTTGATAGGGAGTGGGGGTCGAGAGGTATAGCAGTGTTGGCTGTGGTTGTGGTAAGAGCTTTGAAAGGGACGACTCAGTCAGTCGTGCCATTAGTGCCATAACTGTTTGCATTCAATATATCTATTGTTAAGTCCACGACTGTGTTGGCCATCACTTGATCACTACATCACTTCCGGACAATTTAATATGTGATTACAGCCAACATTAAGGCCTTTAATTAAAACAGTTGTGACAGACATTGTGATTGAATTGAATCCATTGAATATATAGACAATTAATTGAATCATAAGATGGTGTTTGAGTTGTTTGGATCGGTGAGACGTCTCATCAAACTGGATGAGGTCTGCATCGACAACAACGTCTTCCGACTCCACTATAAGGCAACGGTCATCTTCTTAGTCGCCTTTTCACTTCTGGTCACTTCCAACCAGTACTTCGGCGATCCCATCGATTGCATCCAAAAGTATAATCACTCACTCACTCACACCCATCACTTCATTACCACTTATACTAACCATTATGTCTTAACCCCCCGACCATTATAGGGACGATATACCGCCCAATTTATTGGACACGTATTGCTGGTCAGTATCTGTTTGTTTGATTACCATTATGTTGTGATTGTATGATACCTTAAGTGTATGTCTAATGATTGTGTGTCTAATTGGTTAATAGGATTCACTCGACATTTACATTACCCGATGCCCTGAACAAGAAGGTTGGTGTAGAAGTGGCTCATCCGGGTATCGATAAGTACACGCCGGGAGAGAAACGGATATATCATAAGTACTACCAATGGGTGTGTTTCGTGCTATTCCTCCAATCGGTGATGTTTTATATCCCGCGATATCTGTGGAAACTATGGGAAGGCGGGCGCCTCCGGAGTCTAGTGTTAGGCCTAAACAACCCTATTATGCAGGACAAGGAAAAGAGCGAACAGATCCAGCTATTAGTTCATTATTTGAAGGCCAATATGCGATACCATAACTCATACTTTTTTTACTTCGTGGTCTGCGAAGTGTTAAACTTTGTGAATGTTATAATACAAATGTATTTAATTGATGCCTTTTTGGGCGGTGCGTTCAGCACGTATGGTCTGGATGTGTTGCGGTACACGGAAATGGACCAGGAGGCCCGCGTAGACCCCATGATTGCCGTATTTCCCCGTATGACCAAATGTACTTTCCATCGATTTGGTTCGTCCGGTGATGTCCAACGGCACGACGCCCTCTGTATTTTGCCCCTAAATATTGTGAACGAAAAAATATATATATTCCTATGGTTTTGGTTTGTCTTTTTGGCCATAATATCGGGCGTTATTCTCATCTACCGATTAGTGATCATATTTTTCCCTCACTTACGATATGTGACACTGAGATCGCGGGCGCGACTCACAGATCGCAATCACTTGAGACTTGTGATGGAAGTGGCAAAGATTGGCGACTGGTTTCTCCTGTAAGTTGTTATTAAACATGTTTTTTAAAAGCATTTGACTGCTGACTGTGACACTGCCAGTGAGCACTGGTTTTTGGTTGCGTCAGTAAACCTGCGGACAAACCTTTGATGAATATTTGATGATTTGTTTGTTTGATAGGTATCTTCTGTGTAAGAACATGGACGGCCAGAACTATCGGGAACTAATGCAGGAGTACTCCAAAGAGATCGTAGAGGACGGGTCGGGTAAAAATCTGCTCAAATATAACGAAAAGGAGGGCTTAACGCCCAGCGCTTGAGCCGCTCATTCATTTGTCTTTTTTTAGTTAATTTTTTTTTGTGCACACATTTTGCTACTAAAACACCAATTATTTCATACATTTTTAAAAAATCATTTATAATAATGTAATGTTAATTGACTCGAATTTATAGACTTTTTTATAATACAATATATATATAAATACAGTGAATATATATAGATTTATATATATTTGTTGTGTAAGAAATGATTAGTTTATTGAATATTTAAATTGAATTGAATTATACCTATAAATACATTTATAAAGAGGAAAAAGGGATTTATTAATTAGTTATACAATAAGTGCTAGTTTTTTGCGGTAAAAACTCGCAAATAAAGTGAATAAAAAATAACTTAAATTTTTATAATATATTTTTATAATAACTATATCTATTTCTACTGTTTTTCTACCTTTTTCTATACAGTATAATGTATAATTGAATTAAATTAATGGTTGTAATAATTGTCATAATTAAAAAGTGTTGTGTATTATATATTAAATATATTCAAAAATCACTCAATCAAATCAAAACACACACTGCCATAGATTTATGCAAAAAATAAATTTTATTTATATTGTATTTACATTTGAATGTTAACGCACTTAACATTGAATTCAATTTATTTTTCATTTTAAACTGAATTTAAATGTAAGGCAAATATTTTGTTGATATAAATATTGTGTTTAATTGATGTTTAGGTGCCAAACAAATATTGATACAAATAATAATAATAATTAAAATAATAATAATACAGAGCTTTACAGCTCTGAATACACAACACTTTCACACCTTTTTTAAATAACAATTATGAATATAAGCCTATATTATATGAATAACAGTAATCATAATTATTATAATGAAATGAAACAATGTAATTAATAAAACATTTATTTACTATAATATTTTATTGATAAATATATTAAGTGTACAATTATGCCCATTGAAAAATGCCCATTACGATCTCTATGGTTAAATTTTATATTATTTTTATAATTTAATTTAATATATATTATATATAATTTAGTTTATAATATACAATATACTGTACATTTATTTTAATTATCAATTTATATACACTTTATTATGAATAATATATAGTAATTATTATATTGTATTGTATTTAGTGTTTAATTGTCACAATAAGACCAAGAGTTTTATAATATATAATTATGGTTGAGTTTTGGACCAATATATGATTTGATTCATATGAATACTTATTTTATAATTATTTAATTATCAATTTAATAACAATAAAAAAAATTTTGAAAAATATATTTGTATTGACTAACCAATTGATATATCGTAGCGCATATCAAATAAATATTACACATTAATTGTATGTTTTTATTATAATTTTATATTTTTCAATTATAGATTTTTGCATAATTTATAAAAATTTACAAAATTTATTATTTTGTTAACAAGCAAATTTTTTTCTTGAAATAAATATTCACCAAGATATTTCGTTTTGTTTGATTATTATATAATTTATTATAGGCAGTGCCAAATAAATCCCAAATAAGCAATGTAAAATGAGCTGTAAGCCAATACTTGTTTAAACAGGGTTTAGCCTCCCTTGAGATTTATTAGTTTTATTTAGAAATAAGTTTATATTTAAAAATAATAACATTTGGATTATATATGAGATGTGTTTATATGAAATTAAATATTAGATCCATTGGCACATCAGATGGCATGTGATTAATAGCTATGAAAATTAGACAAACAATTAACACCATTGTGTTGACCCATAGTCTTACATTACTTGAACAAACAAATATCATATTAAATTTCAAACTAATTTTTTATGTATAGAAAATGTCAATATTACCATGGCATTTGCAATGCAAATTTTGCATTTAGCTCTTAAATATTTCAATTAAAATTTAATTTAAAATTTAATTTAAAAGTGAAAATTCATAGACTTTTAAATGAGATTTTTTAAATAACTTGTTTTTTAATTAGGATTTTAATTATGCAATATATAAAGTTTTATAATATCCAATGTTTTATTGTGTTTAATAAATAACTTTGTTAGAGATTATTGCCTAGTTTAAAAAATTGGTAAGTATAAGTTAATATTTAAAAAACAAAATGTGTTGTCCGGTAAGCCATTTATTGCTTGACACAAGTTTTTGTTGAAATAAATTGATAAGTTTTATAATAGTGTTATAAAACTTATCGCAAACTCCATAGAAACTTGTGTTATCTCTAATATATTGCAAAATGTAGTTATTTTCCATTTTTATTAATAGATTTGTTTAATTAAATTGGATTTTAAATTATAAATTAATTATAAGTTGCTAATTACAAAAAGGTTGTTTTATGGTTTATTTCAATTATAATTTCAATTAGTAATTTATAAAAATCAACCTTTTAGTAATTACTAAATTATAAGCAATAATTATTACTCATCTAATGGGTCTTTAATGTTACATAATAGTGTCTAATCAATGCAATATTTAATTTGCATAATATTATCGCCAAAATTGGTTGAAATATAAAAATATAAAATCAGTAAATTTAAAATTAGCTTTTTATGAGATTAGCAAATAATAAATGTTACAAATTTAAAATTGTGACAATTATATGGATATTTTTGGATTAAAGTTAGTCTTTTTTTTTGTGGTAAAAATGTTTGCTAAATAAAATATCCTGATTTCAACATAATTTATAATATATTATAAATTTTAAAAGTATGTTTAATAAAAAATAAAACATTAAAAAATTGATCTCAGATATCGCACAGGCGTTTGCCAAACTTGGGATGACTACAGAAATAAACTGAATATATTTCAAATGCTTTTATTAGATTTGATAGAAACACCTGTTTATAGGTTTGACATAATTAGAGCACTGAATAAATGGTTTTGTCTTTAACCCAATATTTCAGATAAACTTTTGATAAACTTTTTATTTTTAATTTTTAAAACTAACTGTCCATTAATTTTACTTATTACTTAATTTTGTCTCCAAATGTAATAAAATTATATTGCTTAAATCTTAAAACTAGACTTATTAGTAATTTTTATTTAAAATTCTATAATGTAATAAAATTTATAATTATTATTAAATATTTATAATAAATTGTATAATTTTTTTAATATAAAAAATGTGTCATAATTGTTATTGTTATTCAATTATAATATAATTGTTTGAAAAAAATTAACATTTATAACTTGTAACTATTAGTATAATTTTTATATATATAAAAAGTGCATTTGTCAGCAAGAATAATTGAATGTAATTAAGTACAATGATAAATTTGAAACAATTTAATAGTACAAAAGTCAATATACAATAACCGTTTAATAAAACAGTGTTATATAAATATAGTAATCAAACAATTTATAGTATAAAGTTATAATTGCAATATACCATATGTATTATATATCAAACATTTATGGTTTGGCATTAATTGAAAGTGAAAAACTTTTTATTTTCAATTTAATTAAAATGACTTTGAAATCACTTTAAAATTTTTTAGTTAGTTTTTTATTTATTGTCGACATTTATAGCTAGTGACGGCATTGGGACGGATTGTAATGTTATGTAACATACAGTATCCAAGATATTGTTAGATGTTATATACCCAGTATAAGTTGTAAAATATAGTCAAGTGAATAGTGGATAAACTTGGTAGAAAATTAAACAGGATGGGAACTGGTTTGTTTAACTAGTAGTAGTCAAGTGTAAGGAAATATATAGAAAATTCAAATGTTAACAATATATATATATATATATAAAATATAATAAAATAAAAAACTAGAATTTCTAGTAAGACTTTTTTTTCTAGTACTTTAACTCTTAAGGCTAACATTAATATTAAATTTTATGTTAATTTTGATATTTATTTATTTATTTTCAAACTGTTTAGTCTCTTAAATGAGATGAATAATGTATATTGATATTGAAAATTGAAATTGATTTTTAAATGGCAATCATATTTTAAGTATGCAATTATAGTCAATAAAATAATAGTTATCTATTAAATAAATCACGAAAACTATTGATAAGGAAAATATAGTTTGCAAATTACAAACTTTTACCAAGAATCTAATTTTTTGCAATTATAACTAAAGTTAATAAAACTTGACTTAAATTTATAATTGCAACAAAAAAAATATATGCATTCATATTTGTTTTAATAATAATAAAAATTTATTACAAATAACTAAAAAATTATATAAATTATAAAATTTGCTTGTTTTGCAAAAAATGTCAAGATTTTTAGTTCAATTAATCATAAGAGCTATGGATTAACAAACAACTTATTATTTATTCAATTTATAAGCAAATATTTTTTGGGATATAAAAAGTAAAATTAATACATTAAGTAATTGCAACAATTAAGCAATGTTAATTAATTTAATATAATCAACATTGTTTTTCTAAATAGTTTAATATTAAATGTTTAATATATGTAAATTGCAATAAAAATTTTATTATAAAATGTACAGGTGTGGTAGTGGTGTGCTACTCTAGTCTAGTAATTAATCAATAATTAAAAATAAAATAAAATAATTAATATATGAAGTATTATAAATTTTTATCAGCAAGCAAGTTTAAAGTCTAATCAAATGTACAGAATTTTTTATTTCTAGTTATAGTGATTGCGATAAGAATGTAGGTTTAAGTTGGAGCGATAGCGGGCCCCTCACTCTGTATAATGTAATCTGGAGGGGAAGGCATTCAGATATCAACAGTTGGCAGTCAGAGAGTGAGAGAGGGATAGGGAGAAGTAGTTTAGCAATAGTTAGCATTCAGTATAGGAGTGTTGGCAATAAGTGGCACATCTCTCTTCATATCACCCAAACCTCGACTACAACTCCATTGCCATTCGTAGAGGCAATCACTTCCCGACCGTGTATTTGTGGTCACGTTTTGAACGACAGTTAGTGTGGACATCGATGCCCACTATATAGTGCAAGTGATTTCAGATAAGTGCATATATATAGATTGGGTGAGCCATGGATCAGTTTTTTGGGAGCCTTAAGGGTTTTATCAAGACTTCGACCGTCGTTATCGACAATCATATCTTCCGACTCCACTACAGGGCGACGGTTGTCATACTTCTAGCATTCAGTTTAATGGTTACGGGTATGTGTCAGACAACACCTTAACCTAACCCTAACCTCTCACTCATAATCTGTTATATATTTAATGTTACGTATTGTTTAGGCCGTCAATACTTTGGTGATCCCATAGACTGCATATCAAAGGACGACATCCCACCTAAACTACTCGGTCCGTAGTATTCAACACTGTTTTGTCATTTGTTTTATTAGTTTTTATTATTGACTTTTGGTATATTAGTGTGGATTTATAAATCAATATTAAGCTACTTGTTTGTGATTTAGTTTACTTTAGTTTTTGCTTTATGTATAGCGCAGACCAAATGCACCCGACTTTTTAGTTGAAAATTTAGTTTGAAAAATGGTTTTTTAATTTTATTTGCAAATCTATAGCGAAATCTTTTGTTTAACCGTAAATCTTAGGATCGTTTAACATACCATTGTAAGGCTAGCCATTAAATATACTATACCTAGCTAGACTAGCTTTTACGAGGCTCAGGTGGTTTTCTACAGTATATGTTATGCCATAAATTAAAGTCTAAAGCACTGGCAAAGTTAGGGAGAAAGGTTCATAACTTATACAGATAGTGCACAACACAGGTATATTGTTTTGATTGCAAACATCACTAAACAATTTTGGTTATGCTTTAGTTGTGCTTCACATGAATTGCCGACGACTATAGTATAGGCACTCCTTTTTGATAATTATATTTCCGTACAATAGACACAACATTTATTTTTTAGTAAATTATTATTATTTGTTTTTTTCATTTTTTAAATGTCTATTACTTTTTTCACAAAAGTTGTATTCACTTGTTTAATGTTGTGTTTGAAAAACTTTTTTTTTAAAAATAAAGTTAGCTAGTTAGTAAAGCAGTTAGCTAGCAAGTTAACAAAGTCAAACCAAAAAAGTAATTCTAACTTTTAAATTAAATGCCGTTAACTTTTAAAGTAAACTTTTTTTTTTATAAATAAATATTTAATATTTTCATTACAATTAAATTAATGAATTGTGTATTTAATAGACACGTATTGTTGGATTCACACGACGTTTAGTATAGAGAATGCCTGGAAGAAGAGGGTTGGAGATGAGGTGCCCTATCCTGGTGTTGACAAGACTACCCCCAACGAGAAGAGGATATACCACGCGTACTACCAATGGGTGTGTTTCGTACTGTTCTTTCAGGCGCTGCTCTTCTATGTTCCCCGATATTTCTGGAAAGTGACAGAAGGGGGTCGTATGAAGAACTTGATTCTCGGTCTCAACTCTCCCATCTGTAATGAAGAAACCCGTAATACAAATCGTGCCCTTTTGGTTGAATATCTATATAAAAATATCAATAATCACAACACATTATTCATAATGTATACCATATCAGAAGTCCTTAATTTACTCAATGTTATCCTACAAATGATTATTATGGACCGATTTCTGGGCGGAGAGTTTACTAATTACGGTTGGGATGTAATAAACTTTTCTGAATGGGACTGGTCTGTCAGATACGATCCTATGGTTTGTATATTTATTAACTAATTATTAGGTATTACTTATTAACAATTAATATTAATGTGTGATTTGCTTAATGTTTAAAACAGATCAAAGTGTTTCCACGTCTAACCAAATGTACTTTCCATCGGTTTGGTTCATCAGGAGATGTACAGAAACACGACGCCATGTGTATCCTTCCCATCAATATTGTCAACGAAAAGATTTATATATTTTTATGGTTTTGGTTCTACTTTTTGGCTGTAATTAGTGTAATAGCGGTGATCTATCGGGCCGTCACTATAGTGGTACCTCGGGTGCGATTTTTGGCCACACAATCGCGTTGTCGTATAGCAAATAGGGAAGCCCTGCAAAGTGTTGTCAATCACTGCCGTATGGGTGATTGGTTTGTGTTGGACTTGTTATCTAAAAATTTAGATCCACTAAACTTTAAAGACTTAATCACAGACTTTTATAAGCGATTGGAGGGCAAAGGGGCTGATCTTTAAAATTTAATAACATTTCTTCCATATATTATAAATATATTTTTATAAAAGATTTTGCAATTTATATTATCAAGTTTTTTGGTCTAAATTTATATACACATTGAACGAAACAATTTAAGGGAACAATACTTATATCTATATATTTTTGATAAATAATTATATATTAATAATACATTTAGTATAAGAATTATCAACACAAATATGCATTACATCACAATCACTGCCATCAAAGTGGAGGGCATTTTTGTGTTACTTTTATTTAAAGAGAAAGTTTTCCGACTTTCTCTCAACAAATTCCCTAATTTGTCAACTTTTTTGCCAAATTTTTATAAATCATTGAAAAATTTATACTTTATTTTTTATAGTATATGTAATTAATTAAATATTTATAATAATGTTTGTAAACAACGATAAAATTATTTTAATTGTATTTTGTTTCATAAAGAGTTCCGAATATATCTATATATTTATACCATATATTTGTTGATCTCTCGCAGCATTTTATCCAAAAAATAATATTAACTAAGATTTTATTTAGACTGTAGTCTTATGTAAATTTATATAAGATTTATATATTGTGTGTATATATATAAAGCACTTTATAGTTAATTTGATATCAAGGGATGGCCTTATTTTCAAAAATATTTTTGATTTGCAATAATTTTTTATTGTAAAATTTATTTTTAAAATATTAAATTTGTTACAAAATAATATATATTTACTTATGAATTATAAAGATTTTCATTATATACAACATATATATATATATATAAAATTGAATTATTTTTTTCTAATGTTATATATGAATTGTTAAACAAATTTATACCTAATATTTACAATATATATATATATTTAAATCAAACATAATATGCAATCTATTCAACCATTAAGTTGTAATGCAATCAAAATGTTAATTAAATTAGAAATTATTCACAAAATATCATTATATCTGTGATTCAAGTAATCATAAACTGGAACTGTAAAGAAAAAGCATCAAAATAGCTTATACTTGTTAAAAATCTTTAATTAATAACCTAGTTGATATTTCAAATAAATTTAACTTTATAGTTATAATAGCATTAATATAACAATTTTTATATAATAATCTAATTTGTTTTAATAAAGTACAATTTTTGGTGGTACTGGCTATTTGATGGCTTTTTTACCAATTTCCAGATCATAAGTTTAAACATTATAATTATAATTAATATTAAATAATAGAAAATATATTCATTTATATAAATAAAATTTAAAACATAAAGTAGTTTGTCATTATATGTTTGTTAACAAAATGCATAACAGGGTCTTAATGTTGTAATAATATTTAATAATAAATAATCGTATATTTAATACTTAATTGCATTTCTAATCAATCATTATTGACCAATCAATCGTAACCATTGGTTTTGATTTTTATATTATCAAATCAAATAATAGTAACCAGAAGTAAGTTTTTAAAATTAAAATAAGCTTTGGTTAAAAATACTTTAATTTACTTTTATAACTTTATAATTTGTAAATTATAAATAATATATTTGTTACTTTTATTTTTTAACACCAATTTTACAATGTGATATGAATATTAACAACACCATCATCAATTTATGAACTGGTATGTTAGTAAAGACGCTGAAATACGGTATTATATTACTAATATAATATTAGTAAATATTTTTAGGAATATGTATAAAGAAATTTTGAAATTTAAATAAATGGATGGAAATATTTAAACATTGATTAAAATCTTTAAGATTAAAAGTTAAGTAATTAACAAAGTGTGCTTAATATACAAGAATAAAATAACTGGTGTTGTTATAAACGATGCTAAACGGTATATTTGACAAATAAGTGTTGAATAGGAAACATGATTAAGTATATATTAAAAACAATTGAATGAACAGTACATAACTGAAAAACTAAATGCATGAATAGTATACAAATGTATATTCTGTTATATAAAAAAAACAAATGCATAATAAACTTAAAGACTTAAAGATAATTAACTGGAAATATTGTTTTCGTTTAATATAATGGTTTGTAATGGTAAGTGATGTTAAGGTTATGAGCACTGGTAGGGAAGTGAATATAAGTAAGCATCGATAGAGCATGACTCGAGTCAACCATCGAGGAATTGGTAGTGATATATGCAAATACATTGGTAAATATCATATATCTTCAAGTCATATGTTTGTAATTACACTATCGGTGACCAACTGACCAATGGATACACTAATACTAGTGTTGGACTCATAGACAATGTAATGGATATGATTGCATCAGATAGAGTGGAGGAATACTGTTTGGTATACAAGTTGTGCACAACTGGTAGAGTGTAGTGTTGTGTGCTGTAAGTGAGTGGAAGAGAGTGCAGTGATCTTTGTTCGGCAGTGAACGCCAGTTGACAATCAGTGAAAATCTGCCTCAAAGGCAAAACCTAAGACATTGTCTGTGATTGGCTAACGTTTACCCTCAAAGCAATTCAAGCCACAAGTGCTGCACAATTGGCCGCTAAAGTTGTTTTGCAAAAAGCAGTCTAAACTCTAAAGTAGTGATAAGTTGGTCACACAGTGTACAGTATATTCCACAGCCCTGTGCCCAGACTCCCAATCACTACATTACATGCATGTATACCCTGTATGTAGTCTAAGCGCCACAACGACTATTCCAGTTGTGTTGAGTCGTGTACTCTGCACTCTGTATAGTAGCCCACAGTAGAGCCCATAGTGTTGAGTGTGTGACCCACGCCCTCCCCTATTGCCCACACCGCTCAACCTTTGCTTACCAGACAATAGTTGGCACTTTAAACACATCCGCACCGATTAGAGTGTCTGGTTTTGTGGACCAAACCATTTGATTGAAACCCAATTATTACCTAAATTTGATGACATCTTGACCACAAAAATATGTTCCAATTATTCGGAGGTCTTAAGCAGTTTCTGAAACCGTCTTCGTGTGTGATAGACAACAATATATTCAGACTTCACTATAAGGCAACCGTTTGCATACTCGTTGGATGTAGTCTTTTAGTGACAGGTATTCAATTCAATTCACAATTTAATCTTTCATTTTATAATAATGTTATTCATAATGTGTTTGTTATGGTCTATAGCGCGTCAATATTTTGGTGATCCTATTGATTGTATCTCAAGAGATGATATTCCACCTAATCTTCTGGGTTTGTGCCAAATATTAGTCAATAGTATATAGCAATGAATACTAAATAAATTGATTTTGTTTTACAGACACGTATTGTTGGATTCACACGACGTTTAGTATAGAGAATGCCTGGAAGAAGACGGTGGGAGTAGAGGTTCCCTATCCGGGTGTCGACAAGTCTACCCCCAACGAGAAGAGAGTATATCACGCGTACTACCAATGGGTGTGTTTCGTACTCTTCTTTCAGGCCTTACTCTTCTATATTCCCCGATATCTATGGAAAGCGGCAGAAGCGGGAAGAATGAAGAATTTGATTCTTGGACTCAATTATCCCATTTGTAGCGAAGACGTCAAGTGCAACAATCGGGCACTACTTGTCGAGTATTTGTATAAAAATCTCAATAATCATAATATGATGTTCAAGATGTACGTCACCACAGAAGTCCTCAACTTTTTCAATGTTATCCTCCAAATGGTATTAATGGACCGATTCTTAGGCGGAGAGTTCTCCAACTATGGTTGGGAAGTACTTAAGTTTTCTGAATGGGATTGGACTGTCAGATACGACCCTATGGTTTGTACTCACTTTACTAATCATAAGTATTTATTAACAATTTATATTAATGTATGATTTGCTTATTGTTATAAACAGATTAAAGTGTTTCCACGTCTAACCAAATGTACTTTCCATCGGTTTGGTTCATCAGGAGATGTGCAGAAACACGACGCCATGTGTATCCTTCCCCTTAATATTATCAACGAAAAGATTTACATCTTTTTATGGTTTTGGTTCTACTTCTTGGCGATCGCTAGTTTCATTGGTCTGGCCTATCGTGCCGTTTCAATATTTGTACCGCGTGTCCGATATTTGGCCACTCAATCCCGATGTCTTACAAATCGGGACGCACTGCACTCTGTGTGCAATCAGTGCCAAATAGGCGATTGGTTTGTAATTGATTTACTCTCCAAGAACTTGGATCCACTCAACTTCAAAGACGTTATATTAGACTTTTACCGACGTTTGGAAGGCAAGGGAATCAATGGACTTTAAACAACACCATCATCAACAGCCAGCACCATTTACCACCATTGAACTATACATTCAAATACAATGTATATGCTTACAGTGAAATGAAATCAACTTAAATCTTTTTTTATATGATATACAACCACAACAGTACTTATTTACAATCAATATAAATTATATTATATTATACAATCTATGTACAATCTAATACACAATCTTATTTACCCTGATCCTTTTTTTAGTACTATTTTACATCTTTTTTATATATAAAATATTGAAATATTTATCGCAAAATATTATTTTAGTCCATAAAATCTCTAAAATTGATTGGGATTTTAGTACTGATCTCTGAGTTTAAAATAATATTTGATATAAAAATTTTTAGACCAATACTTATATAAATATATACACTAAATACTCTCTACTTTATACTGAATTATACAGTTATTGCCCTTAAGTGTGAACTCAAAGTGACCTTATTTTTCAAATACATAAATGTATATTATATATACGTATTATTCAAACCACACATTGAATAGCAATAATATGTCCAAACATTTTACAATATATCCAACAATTTTCTTATCATTTTCTATAAATTTTACAAATTTTTAAAATAATAAATAATAAAATAAATCATTTTTTACATCCTTAATCATTAATTGTTAAATTATTTGTCTAATATTTAGTATCTTGATAAATTTAAATATTTTTAAAGCATCTATGTAAATTTAAAATATAAATAATTAACAATATAAGTTATATGATATTACAACACATATACAACTAATCATCATGCTACTATATACTCAAACTTTAAAAGTTAAAAGCTGTTACAGTTAAACTGTAAAACATCAGGGTCATTAGCGTCATTGAAGGTTAAAGTATTATTAATTATAATAATTTTTTCCTGTATATGTAAAGTAGAGGCAGTAAAATGTAGCATAATTATTCTGTGAAAACTACCTTGGATATTTAAAATGAATAGACGTTTTATGTGCAAATATATAGCAATACTTTTGCGCAATGAATTCAATGTAAAAATTTTAAGGTTTTGAAAGTTTTTCTGATTGAATAACATATGATATTACATAATATGATGTGATGTTTAATAGTGTAGTTGTAATTGTACTCACATTTAGTTGAATGTCTTTTAATTATTAGCGTATAATAACTGTTACAATAACTAATTGATGATGAATGCGGTAGATGAGCATGGTGAAGATGTTTTTGTCACTATTAATACAGTGCCCACACGTATAGTACAATTTGGACATTTAAATGATAATCCGGATACTATTGTTTTGTTCATATCGGGTATATATACACTAAACATATTGTAGTATTTAATATACCATTAATTGATGTAATTATGTGATTATCAGGTAATCCGGGAGAAGTGGCTTATTATAGGAAAGTGATGGCAAACATTCATCACCGGACAAGACTGCCTGTGTTGGGCGTATCGCACGCCGGACACAACGTTATGACCGGTCGGCACACCATTCCGTCCATTAATAGTATGTGCGGTTAAAGTGACCACTTTATTGACTAAAGAGTTATCTAATTATTGTACCATTTGGTAGGCAATCAACACTTGTATTCATTAGAGGGACAAATACTTCACAAGAAGTGTTTCATTGATGACCACATTCCCAATCAATCAAAACTTATACTAATTGGACATTCAATTGGTTGTTATATGATCTTAGAGCTACTCCACCGATATCAACAGATCCAAGCCAAAGTATATGATTGCAAATATCTATTAATTATAAGTTATTGAATTAAATTAATTTGTTTAATAGGTTTTGCATTCAATACTGATTTTTCCGACCATTGAATTAATGGGTCAGACGTCTGAAGCCGTTAAATATGAATTCATATTCAAATGGTTTAAATATCCGCTATTAGGACTAAGTTATGTTTTGAACCAATTAAGTGATTATTATAAACAAAAATTGGTGTCAATGGCACTTAGTTATGGCGGTCATCGAGATGTACCCGAATGTGTAACTAAATCGGCCACAAATCTATTGCATCCCAATTGTTTGCGGGCTTTGATTTACATGAGTCTTATTGAATTCAAAACGGTATGTAATGGTCAGTGAATTACTGGTCAATCAGTAATTACTAATTAGTTATTCATATGGTTTGATCCAAAGGTTAATGATTTGAACAAACAAGCCATTGAAAGCAATGAAAAGACCCTGACACTTCTCTACGGAAAGTGTGACCAATGGTGTCCAGTCGACTACTGTTACCGAATTCAGCGCTTATATCCAAACGCCGACATCCGACTCTGTCTGGAGGACATGAACCACGCGTTTGTCATTTGTCCACAATCTACCGACAAAGTGTGTCAACTAGTTGTCCAACAAATTAGTTCAATCACTTCCAACAAACTGTAATATCTTTGTTAACACTTTAGATCTGTTTAAATGAATTAAAATTAAATATTTTATTAGCAAAATGTTTGATAAATATTTAGCACATTTAAATAATGTGCTAGGTTAAATATAAATTGTCACCATGGTTAATTAATGGTTAGCCGAAGACTTGATGGCATAAGTTTATATAGACATCACGTAATTGATGTGATAATGAATGCAATTGTTATGCAAAAAGTGAAGTGAAAGCCGGGTTTTAATGTGAAGTGTTGTAAGTGTTTGTAATCATTGGCTGTTTATAACTACACG
>JAQIWK010000270.1:0-18866 GCA_034695265.1 Dissorhina ornata | reverse complement strand
TATATTAAAAACAATTTTTATATTAAATTTAACAGATATATTAGCAAATTTAATAGTAGTTTATTGTTAGTAATTGTTTTTTATTATACAATTATATTTAATGTTATAATAGTTTATCATTAAGTAATAATTTAATAATAATTTTAAGTATTTTTGTATTTAAATTATCGTATTTACGATATTTTTAAATATTTTTCTTTTTATTAATATAAATATAATATTAAACTAAAAGTAAATTGAATTAAACATTTATATTAACGTGACATTTAGTTAAACATTTATTGAATATTTATTTAATTGCTTAATCAATAAGTGTATTGTCAATACAGACAGTTATATAACATATTTATAATTTTTATAAAACTTACAAATATTTATACAAAATTAATTAATAAGTATTATATAACTATATCAATCAATATAATTATAAGTTAATAGACTTTAAAAATTGTTTTAATTTGTTTATATTAATATAATATTTGCAATTATTATACAATTATATTTATTACTAAACTTATAAAATATTTAAATTTATATATTAATATAACTTTTAAATCTATATTTCATATAAAATATTTTGCAAATAAAACTTTTAAACTTAAAGGTTATAGTTATCATGCAATTATATACATGTAATTTTAATAAATATTTAAATATATAATTTAGAAATAAATATTTAACCACAACTCGTTCACATAAATTTAATTTGTTGTTTACTTTAAAAATGTGCCATAAAATTACATTTAAATTTGGTATATTTTTTATTTTTTACATATATTTATGTTAATACTTTTACGTAAATAAAAATAATGGTTAAATAAATATGTAAAATAAATTATTTATATGCAAATTAAAAGTTTTCATATATACATATATACAAATAGAAATATTTAAATATAAAAATTTTAAATAATATATTACAAAATTAGATTAATTTATGCTTGATAATTAAGCAATACTAATTATATTAAATAATAATTTATTGCAATAAATATTAGACTTATTATGAAAAAGACAAAAACTTTTTTAGTAGTAGTTTATGAAAAAATAATAAATTATTTATATTTTATATATAAAAATATTAGCATTTAATGTCAACTAATTATATTGTTTAATAATAAATGTTTATTTCCCGTTATATATTAATATTGCAAATTTCATACTATATTTTTTTAAATGCCTTTCTCTGTATATAACAATAGCTTTCATTTAAAATCTTTAAATATTCATAATGTAGTGACAAATGTTATTATTACACATAAATCATTCAATAATAATATAATATTTAAAAACATATCCCATTTATATACAGCAAAATAGTTGGTAATTAATGAATATTATATATATTTTGGAAATTTTTATATATTGAGTATTAGTTTGTGTTATTCACAAAGACTTTATAAAAAATAATTGACTATAATTTGACAATTAAATGACAATATACGGGATAATTTTGTTTTTGTATACATTTATCAGTTTATAAATTAAATATTTAGTTTTTTCTATATGCCATTTTCAGCTAGTTAATATTAAAATCAATGTATCAACTATATTAATAATTTGAATAAAACAATTTTTATTATTATTATACCTATAATTGACTGTAGTTTTGGTGGCAATATATTATATTTACAAATACATTTTATTTATATAAAATACAATTATATGCATTGTATTAATAAATGATTATAATTTAAGATTATAACGATATAACACACGAGATATCGGTATAACTTATATAACAGAATTAAATGATATGTTTTTTCCCTTAAATTAATTTTAAATATTTAATGAAAAACATATTTATAATTAATTTTCATATATAACTTAGTTATTAATAGATGTTTCATTTAGTTGATATTGTTTTTCATTTATTATTTTAAATAATATTTAATAATTTTTTAATATAATTTTTTTATATAATAACAAATAAATATTATAATATTAATATAAATTATCAATAATTTTAAATATAATTTTAAAAAATAAAATATTAATGTATAGTTAGGAAATATTTTAAATTATTTAATACTCATTAAAATAATAACTGTTAATGTCTTAAAATTAATTAAAACCAAAAATTAGATTTAATTTATGATTGATTATAAATCACATATAATATGTTTATAATGATAGTTATAATAAGTGACTGATTATTAGTTTCGGAGTCAACCAGAAGTGAACAGAAAATTATGTATAACTTTATTGATGTGTTATTTATTTGTAAGAATTCCAGAGAGAAATTCAAAAAATAATATATATTTTTTTGGGCAATACTTTTGATATAAATATGTTGGATCTATAGATGATATTTTTGTGTGTTATTTCCTAAAATGTCTAACGAAATTGTAAAATAAAATGTATGTTTGAATGATGTTTTGAAATGACATAAAATGCTTTCCTCTCGACATTTGCCTCAAATAAAAGAAGAGATGAATGATATGAATGTTATATACATTTGGATAAGTGATGCGGCAATGGATGAGCCCATCATACAGTAGTTTGTCGACAATAATACATATCGACTGTTTGTCTGCAATTTGAGCCAATCATTGCAAATCATTTGCCGATAAAGCGATATAAACGCAACTTTTTTTTATATTATTGTCAGTATTAGTGTCACAATCAAGTGAACCGGATATTGAGCTTTCGTTAAATGACTTAAATCTTATATTTTATTGTATTTAACAATAGTTTGAAAAAGTTTTTATTATATATTTAATAAAAAGAGTAAAAATTTTTAAACATTTCTTTTATATATTTAATACCATTAAATTTACAATTTAAAACCATTATATAATATAAATTTTATAGTTATATAAATACCAAACAAATATTGTTAACTAAAAAATAATTAAGTAGTTTGTAGTTTTTAAAAGTCTTATAATCATGTAATATTATAATAATATATAAAAAGTAGTTCAATATATTTTAATATATATTATAATTTATAAAATAAAATTAAAATTTTATGCCAAATATATTATATTAAATCTATATTTAATCAAAAAATAAAATACTATATTAAATATAATTTTGATTTTAAGTTGTTGATTTGACACACAAATATGATATTTATTTAAAATAAAAGCATTGATCGCATGTAATGTAATCATAAAAATGATAATTTTTGATTTAACGAACTTTTATAATGTAATTATTGTTGTTTTTTGTGTTTAAATTATAGTTAAAAATAAATAAAAGTTATATTAAGTAAATTTATAATAAATGATATTTGAAATTGCGGCAATTGGTGGTAAATATAAACAAATAAAATAATAATAAATTTATTTTTGAATCTATTATTAAAAATTATACTATAATTTGCATGAATTTTTCTAATAAATTGCTTATAAACATAATATAATTATTAAAAAATAGATTAAGAAATAGATTTGATTGTACTATTAATGACAAGTTTATAAACAGTTTTAATTTATAAATTTAATAATAATAATAATTATAACCTCAAATATATCTATTTTATAAATTTTATTTATAAACAAAATAAACTTTTTTAAAAAGGTTTTAAATTAAGTTATACTGAAAAGTGCTAATTTAAAAAATTTAAATATTAGGCAAATAATAAAATTATTATTAATGAAAATAAATCTGGTGAATATATAACTATATTTGATTACTAAATAATATATATAATCATATAAAATGTACGATCACTTAAAAAGCAATTAATAGCCACAAATGTATAATTATTAGATTTAAAACACATAATAGGCGATGCTTTTAGTGAGCAAAACATTTGCAAACACTGTTCATTTGATAGCACTTTATTTTTATTAATATAATTAGATTTATACTCAAATAACAATCGAGATTTGAATAGATATAAAGTGTAAATAGGAGTTCATTAATGTTATGCAAACAGTATTACTATTAAATGTAATGCTGTAATGGATTTAGATATGTGTGTGTGCTATTTGCAGGAGTTGTTAGTGGTATGGATCACGTAAAAGATGTTAAACATTTATGACATTTATTGGATAAAGAGTTTTTGAGCGATAGTAACATCTCATACATTGCTTGAGATCAATAGTAATGCATGAATTGGTTGTTATGAAAGAGATGGAGAAAGAGAGAGAGAGAGAGAGAGAGAGAGAGAGAGAGAGAGAGAGAGAGAGAGTTGTGAGATAAATGTGTCAGATTTTGAGTGCATTTACGATCAGAAAAAGAATTAGATTTGAAGTGATTTGCGGTAACCATAAGAGCTGTTAACACAAGAGTTGAGTGGCTCTCAAACAGATCTCTTGAGTCACTGTTAAGCGAAGCAATCATATTGTCAAACGCGACGGCGGCTCCGATGAATGTCATCAACGGTATTGCTAACAGATATAGCGTTAACAACAAGTAATGTATAAAAAAGCGAAACCAATGTGCAAACCATAGGACAGATAGAGTAGAAATTAAGAAAGAGAGAGAGACCAAAAAATCACGCGTCAAACTATGATATGTTGTGATACAGAACTGTTGGGCAGAAAATTAAGTGCTCAGACTTGTGAAGCACTCGTAGGAAATAACCCGAAAATAAATGACTTTAACAAGAAAAGCGATTTTGGTTTGGAATAAAAGAGTCAGAGAGAGAGAGAGAGAGAGAGAGAGAGAGAGAGAGAGAGAGAGAGAGACAGAAAGAGAGCAGTTGAGCAAAGAAAATGAGAGAGTGGTTAACAGTGTTGTCAGTGTATTGAAATAGAAAGTAACTTAAGCGCCGCACAAAATAAATGTAATAAATTGGCGCTATTTTATGCATTGAGCCATAAAGTGGGAGCAAAGCTCTTAATCACTTCTCTATGTTCTCCCGCATCACTTTCTCTCTCTCTCTCTTGTGTCTATTGGTGTGATGTGGTAATGCTGTGAATGTTGAGCCTCTCATTTGGATGCAATGCTAACATTATTGCAATAATTTGAGTTTTTGTGTATATATAATATAAAAAGATGACATCCCCTATTGGCAAAGCATCCACCACTTCACACATTAGTGAGTTCATGAGCGCTGTCTTTTTATGCATAACTACCCGACTTACTAATTGATCAGCTATTATGCCAGCGCTCTATCAATATTTGTATAAAAAAGCAATGAATTTAAGTGAAAATGAATTACATTTATAATAGTGTTTTGCAGTGAATGAGTCAATGAGTTAAAGGCAATGAATGAGAGGAATGATATGAAAAGCAACGTTCCTCTCAATAGGGAATACTAAGCAACACTTGAATCGCTTATGAATGTTATTCTACATTATTCTTACCAATCAATACATTTATATATTTTTGGTGTTCACTTAAAACACAAGCGTTTGTGCACTAACTGTATGTACACTTTTATCTAAACTATAGGTTAACTATAGGCGTATACATCAAAATAAAGCCAAACATCTTAGGGATGAGGACAGAGAGCAGTGAGAGAGAGAGAGAGAGAGAGAGAGAGAGAGATGGAGATGGAGGGAGAGTTTGCCCTAATAGCAATTCAGTTGATTTTAGGTGCTCATAAATATTACAGCCCTTCGCCGTGTATTATGATATTAGAGTATTACAGCATCTCTTACATCATCTCTTGTTAGACCAGTGCGAGAGAGAACCGTTATGTGTGATGAGTGCCACATATATATGTAGAGTATATTTATCTGATTGTGATTGCGGTGTTTCGCCTTTCATCACAATGTTTACACTCGGATTGACTTGCATTTAAAGCTGTCGTCGCATCAATGTTGTAATCACTGATCATAAAGATTTTATCATCAAAATTTGTTATCATCTTTTAGAGTAAGCGGCAAATGAGTGCAGAGTGTCTCCACAAGCAGTGTAGAGTAGTGTATAAAATAAGCCCTTATTTATGAGCGATGAGCACATCAGAGGGAAGATACTGCTGTTATGAAGCCTTTAGCGATCGTTCTGCGCGTAATGCAAATGAATTGCCATTACGTTTGAGAAGTCGTATTATCCAAACCACTCAACTGGCAGTCACTTTGAAAATCTTATCCTTTAGTAAATGTTGCATAACATCAACAACAAGAAAATTAAGCAAAATATATGTATTTATATTTATGTATATTATAGATACATAAAAAATATATATAGCATTTTGGTGGGTATCGAGGGATAGACAGACAAATGTGAGATGAAAGGGGAAGAGAGAGAGAGAGAGAGAGAGAGAGAGAGAAGTGCTATATAAATGTAATGCTCTTTCAGATGAAATAGAAGAGCAATAGAAAGTCGAAAGTGATTGTCAATTGTGCGGATGGCATGTCTTTGGGGCGCATAAGTGAATACAAGAGAAATATTAGATATATATTATATGAATGAATTGTCGAAATGAAAGGCACATGAGATGGCAATCGAGCAAAAATGTAAGTCTTTTCAAACTCATTCATAGACCGTCTCTTTCACTCTCTCTTATGGGATAAGCATTTGCTTGTATTTTGAAAGATGATGTGCTCTACTCTATAATGTATGACATTAACGACATTATAACTGTATTGAGAATAAAAAGAGAGAGAAAAAAAGACATCCATTCCTTTAGTAAATGTATTGAAAATTATGAAATGCTTCACTAGTCATAAGCCGATAAATTTATTTATTTTCTACAATCAAAGGGCTGGTAATCATTGGGTCTACTAATGTAGCAATGATTGATTGAACGGAACATCTCATTGAACGCCAGACACAAAATGAATAAAAACACAAAATAGAGTCAATGAATAATAATACAGACATCTTATACACTATGATTGAATAAATGTCTATGAATTTGCTGCTATTTTTTTTGTTAACAAACAAAACCTCAAATTCAATACACAATATATACATATACCATAATAACATAACATTATACGCCTATTTCACTATATATTATACGTCTATTCAATATTGAAGGTTTGTATTGAAAAAACAAAGTCAAACGACTTTATTTGCGTTTCCGTCACAAGAGGTTTTAGAGAGTGAGAGAGAAGGTAAGGATGGGATGGTGTGAATGGTATGAAAAGCGTTTGAATGGGTGGTCGAAATAAGTTGGCAAAATTGGTAGCTATTTTTTGTGCACAAATGCAATAACGATTGCAAATCAGATATTTGTAAGTCTAACTGATTTTTCAATTTTGGCTTTTGTTATCCACGATCTGCAGAAGTGGAGATCAATTGGAAGAGAAATGGAGTGAACATAAAGTGCTGCCCATTGATAGCCGTCAATGACTTTTGCCTATTATTACAATTATATTATTGTTAGCGATTTGATGTGAAGTATATATAGAGTATTTGGTTGTACAATGAAATAAGTGAAGTTCAATAATAATCACAAGTTTTTATTTTTGGTTGAAGTGAAGAGATTAGTCGAAAGGTTGTTATGATTATTGTTAAGTTTACGATAGAGTATGGGTTAGCTATTCTCACACGTCGTCCCTATAAGTGTCTCAAAGATATTGTTAGGGTTTGAATCAAAACGGATTTGTAAGCGCTTACGACCCGACTCTACACAATCAAAGTCAAGGGTCGTAAGAGGATTAACTTTGGTTGGTCTGATTTGGTTTGGTTTCAAAAATAAATTTAAATGGTTATACGAAACTCTCTCTCTCTCTCTCTCTCTCCCTCTCTTTCATAATGTAATATACGCCTTGAAATTTAAGATCATTTTATTTCAATAATACTTTATTTCTTAAGATACAAATTCAAGATTGTTTGGTTGAGACTCTTAACTTGAGAGTCAAGAATCTGTTTGAATAGAAGTGAAAAAATTAAATAAAACCAAATAAATACAGAACTTCTGTATCACAGAAGCGTTTACTTTTGGTGGCACAGACTTTTAAATATTACAAAAATAGTCTGCAAAAAAAGTAGACTAAAAATGTTTTATTTCTTTCGGTATATCTTTTGCAATTCAAACACACAATTCGTATTTGTATTTCTCTCTCTAAAAAAGAGAAAATATTTATGTATTTTTAAAATTAGTTTAACAACTGTTTTGAAGCGTAAAATTGTGCGATAAGTATATGAAATAATATAATTTTGTTTAGCATTTATATTTATTATATAAAAACTCTACGCCAATTATATTAAAAGACTTTGAAAGCGAAATAGTGTTAAAGTAATAGTTAGTTAGAGTTAGTGATACAGCACTGGGCGATGATGACTGCATTATTGTAGCGTCAATAACATATATAAATAATATAATTACATAATATATTATAAGTTAGCTAGGTGAACAATTCTCTGGTGAAAATTTGCATAAATACTAATTACTAATTGCCTTTCACGACATGGTTTAATTGCCGGGCCCTATCGTTCACAGATTGTATAATTTATGCAAATGTTTTCATAAATGGCTTTCTTTTTGAACATTTTGGTATAACATTTGTATTGCTTTTTAACAAAATAAAACTAAAATAAAATAAAACTAAACTAAGAAGTGATGAGAGAAGGCATTATCGTAACTATAACTCAAATTAGTATTAATATTAGCGCTAATTATTAATGCATCGCTAAGCAGATGATGGCTTTTGAATGAGTTGTTATATAATATAATATATATATATTATGCTATGTTTTATATATTATATTAAATTATATCAATTCTCAAGTATTTGTTTTTATTACTCCCTTTTTATCATAAATTCAATTCAAACTACTCTTTTGATGTCAAAGCGTTTCATATAATTGTGGAGAAAAACAAAACAAAATAAAATCTTTATTTAGTGTATATTTATACTACAAAATAATATTTATAAAAAAAACTAAACTTAAAATGTTATGCAAACTAATGTTAATTTATTTTGGCATTTATGTTGTTTTCTCTAATTTTCATAATAATCACGACTTTTCATTGATATAATAGTCTAAAAGTTTATTTTATTTACTAATAGTAACACAACATTTATTCAATGCATAAAATGCTTAAATTGAATATTAAATTGAATTTTGAATATTAAGTGAAAATTAAAATGTAGTAAAAAAAAGTGTTAGAAAAAAATTGAATAGAAGTTTAAATAAATTAATGAATTGTTAACAACAAGTTATTCACAAGAATCAAATATAAAGCACTTTTGACTGCCTATTGTTGTTAGTAAAAGGCATCACAATATTCCACAATATTCTGGTGCTCTTTATTAGACGGTAATGGAGTTTATGTTGTGTTTTGTGATTTACGACATCAAACTTAACAATAATAGGTCTCCTAAATCGTTGCAATCGTTGCACTCATCTCTTTGCTAATGGTATGTCAGCCATAAGAGTCGTATTTATAGTTTTTGAATCTTTTTCTGTTCAACAATAGCTCACAATTCTCTTTATCGCAGGAAATCATTTGAAACGCCATGCGATGAACGTTGCCTACGAGATCCCTGTGCTCTACATGCTCTCTCTCTCTCTCTCTCTCACTCACTCTATACGCTCGGTCTCTCTCGATGCTCCCAATGCTCCCTTCGTACTCAATCTACATCTTAAAACATCTCGTTATAGCTCCGGTACAGTAACATCCTCTCTAGTTTTGGTCAGTCAGCTTGAAAGCCAGTTATTCCCACTTTCCGTTTTGGTAATACGATAGGCAATTGTTAGGAACGGCTCGATTCATACTCATTCCTCATACAATTCCGTCCAACATTACAAATCAAACCGCCGGATAACAAGCAACTTTGCGCCGGATATTTATGAGATCACTTTTGCTAACTCTTCTCTCTCTCTCTCTCTCTCTCTCTCTCTCTCAATGTCCGCCGTCCTCTTATAAGTTATAACTATAGTATATATTACGGATAAATGATTACAGTATGCTATCAACTAATGTGTTCATTGCATTTGCTTTAATAACATTTTGATTGTTATGTAAATTAGATATTCATTACTTTTATTTCTATAGAAATAAAATTATAGCTCTAATAGTATTTATATTCTGTAATGTTTTTAAATTACTATTTTATTTATAAATAGAGAAAATATTCTTAAATCATATTAAAATGTCAATTGATTTGTATATTTAGAGACTTTCGTTTCATTTCATTTATAATTAACTACTTCTCAATAGATATGTTTATATGTCTTTCAATAAAAGTAATTATTTGATGATTTCATTTATTAATGATATACTTAATGAGCAAATGAATGAATTAATTGTATTTCAATTGACTTTTAGAGGTTTAAATAAAATTTACAATTAATTATTTATACATTCAATGCAATGACTTTCAAATTAGTTGTTGAATGTTTCAAAATTATACTCTCATTTGCACAATAATTGTATTGAAAAACCCAAATCAATAGGCAGTGAATAAATTATAAAAGGACTAATTAACAAAAATTGAATATATTATATTATATTTATTTTTAAATATGTAATAATGAATTTATTTGTTTTATATTTTGGCAGTAAATATTTAGATCACTGGAAAATAATATTTCTAAATATAATAATAAATAGTATTTCTTTTAAATATTTTATTTAGTTTTAGTTTATTACTAACACATCAACAGAGAGAAGGAGAGAAAGAAAAAACGAAAGAAAGGAGAGAGAGAGAGAGAGAGAGAGAGAGAGAGAGAGAGAGAGAGAGTTAGTGAATATAGAGACAATAATATATGAATTGTAAATATAGTATTTAACTTATAAATACATAAATGTCTGCATAATTTGCAAATGAAATGCGTTTAAATAATTTTTAAAACAAAAATAAAACACAGAATAAGTTTGTTGTGTGAGAGAAGATATGAGAGAAAGTGAAAGAAAAAACAGAATATTATAACTTTTCCTACAGAATAAAGCGAACCAATTAAAGAGTCACTTATGAATAAAAATTACTGCCAGCCATGCGATACTCAAATTTAATTTAAAAAACATTTTTTTCTCATAACGTTTTGCGTTTTTTGTCTTTTAAAAAAACATATAAATTATAAATATAAGAATATTATTATTATCAGTACTATTTAATAATAATAAAAGCCAAAACCATATGTCAAACTCATTAATATTGATATTTAATTCAATTTATTTAAAGTTTAGACAGAATTGATATTTAATGTAAATGTAAAAGTTTTTTATTTTGCGACAAAAATTGTTATTTCTTTAGAAAGTCTCGTTTAACACGATATATATACCTTTTCTCATTGAAAGTGTGTTTTTATAAATATATTACGAATATTGTTAAGAGAGAGAGAGAGAGAGAAAGAGAAGTTATTTAATCGATTGCAGAATCATTTTAAAAAATAAATTATATTTTATTATTAAATATAAGGTATATATTTAGTTAGAAAGACAGATAAGTGTTTGTCATTTTTTGGTATTTTATAAATTGAATAAAAGTTATAGTGAATAGAAAATTAGTGGGACGTATGGGAGGAACTAATATATGGTTATTATATAAGAGAGAAAAGCATTATATCAATGTTTGGGATAAATATTAAATCTAAAAATCAAATAATAAAATATATAAAAAACAGTTTCTCTTTGTGTTGGGCAAAGACAGCGATATATTATGTAATAATATATATGATTATGCTTTCAGTGGTGTATTGATTTAGCTTTGAAAGAGTCTTTCTATGTCTAACACAAAAAGCCAATGCAATCCATTACTATTAAACATTAACACAATCTAATTCATATACACATATTAGCTCATAGACCGAGTAGTCATACAGTCATTATGATTATAATATGCCGGGTGAACGTGGAAACTAAAACAGGTGCTTTTTGTGCTTATTGGCCAAATCATACAGCGCTCACTCATACATACATACATTCACTCCATACACACACTTATGACCACAAACTTATAAATGTGTAAATGATGTGTTTAGCGAGCACTGAATGAAAGCACAGCTAATTTGGCGCTATTGTCACCAAAAATGTACCCAATTCTGTAAGAGGGATGGAGAGAGAGAGAGAGAGAGAGAGAGAGAGAGAGAGAGAATATATACACAAATTGAAGCAAAGCAGCGAATAACATGGGGGACCAACATCTCTGATGCTACTGCTGTGCTGACAGCCATAGAGGCCTGTGCTCTACACGCTGTAGTGAATGAGTGAGTGTGTGTATAGTGAGTGGCAAATGAGCCAAAAGACTGAGTGTCAATGAATTTTGAATGAGGAGACGGCAGTTGTTCTGATCGAAACGCAAACCTTCTATTATATGCAATCTATATAACCGAAACACAATTGCTTTTATTGTGTTCACGTATTTTGTGTCTTCCCCTCCACTCAAACACACAATATATTATAAAAGCCTCTCTCTCTCTCTCTCTCTCTCTCCAATAATATTATAAAGTCTGTAATACTTTACACAATAACTTCTATACGCGATTCGTTACATACATTCTATACAGTGTTCAATGGTATATATACACACAGTTTATAGAGTATGTATACTCTGTCTCTAAACTTTAAAGCATTTTTTCAGAGGCACTCAATTCCAGTTGATTTTTTGCACTCAAAAAGCTTTGTATTGAATAAGTTGTGTCGAAAAAAGTCTATTATATTTTTTAGTCAATTTTTTATTTGCTTCTGTCATACACTTCTCAAACTTCTCCATAGTTTTTATATATAAATTTTTATATGCCGTTAAAAGTTAATACAATATTATTGACTGCTTTCCTGTCAGCAGTCAATGCTCTACAGTTAAGCCACAAACGCTATGTATTGTATTGTATCGTCAAATAATACATTAAATTTTTAAATGAATTTTAATAAAATATAACACGAAATCACTTTAACTTTCAATTTATTTTTTTATTATTGTAAAACCATTTTTTGTGATCGCATTCTTCGCAGGAGAAGCAAAGACATGACTTTGCGATTCTGTTTGAGAGCTCTTTGTTTGCAATTTTTATATTAAACCCATTTTCTTTATGTTGTTTTAAATTTCCATAAACTTATATATATTTTTATATATTGATATTCAACTCATACGGTCTTTAATAATAAATATATAAATTGAGTGTATATTGAGATGTGAAACGTTTTGCCTTTAAAAAAAGAGACCACCAAAATTGAAAAGTGACCCATAATTATAGGGTCTTGAAGTAGACCTGAGCAGACAAACCCATTTTTCACAAGCTTTTCGTCCGTAAGACTTATCCACTAATTTAAGTATTGAATTGTAAAAGAATTGGCCGAAACAGTCGGTTCCCATAGTTTGCACACATATTCTGACAAATTAAGCCTAAGAATCGTTTCCCATAAATGTGTTTAGTTTCTGTATTACACGAAACGGGGACTCATTTAAGCGAAATCGACATAATATTTAACAGAAAGAAAAAAATAAAAATAATAGAAAAACACAACTAAACAACTACTGAAACAGTTTCTCATATACTTTTTTGGTTATACCATTGGTTCCCATAGTCTCTGTAGTCTTTTGACAACAATGTCTCTGTCTGTCTATCCCTTTCCCCTCAATTAACAGCCCATAACTGCTCATCACATGACACATATCACTCTCTTGACGTCTGTTAGACATGAGATATACCTTTAGGCCACAACGGAAGTGAGCCATTAAGTGATTGCTTCATCACAATCGCAATCAATGGCTTTAGACCTTTAAGACAGTAATGATTGTGGAGGAGGAGGTGGTGATGGTTGTGGTGGTGGTAGACCGCTGTGTGTCGGGTCGACACCAGTAATAACAAACCTGTCCCTCACTCTCTCGCTTGGCTCAGACATAGTGTTTATTATTATTGAAAAAAATATTAAACAACCATTTGATTTAGCGATTGACTTTTGCGCTAATAGTTGTGTTGCGGTGTTTAGTAAATATATTTGAATATACATTTGTCTGTATACTGTAATGTGCATATCGTAAGCAAAGTTTAATCATAATTTATTTAATCATTATTTTATTACCACATATTATCAACAATTTGCTGAACCTTTTTCCATTCCGTGCTTTTCTGCCATTACTCTCTCTCTCTCTCTCTCTCTCTCTCTCTCTCTCACTCTCTCTCTCTCCCTTTCACCTAAGATTTAGCGAAAAGTTTATTACTATTATTATTATTATAGCGTTTGATTGTTGGAAAACACTTTTGCAGCTAAAAAAATTATATGAGACAAAAAAATAATTTAAAGTCAATTGAATGTTTGAAAAACCTTTTGCCAGTGATTCCCAGTACTCTGTGTGGCCTTTCAGGCCTATTATAGCTACTCTATAACTACATTTTATAAGCTATTATTATTACTATTATTGCAATTTATTTCGTCTAATGTTTGATAATATTTTTCAGTTTATTTAGCTCTCAAATTGAAGACATTATTGCAGACAATTGATGTGTTTTGCAATGTATAGCAAAGGCTATAGTTGAATATACTGTATATATTGAAATATATATTAAATTACTAAACTTATATACATTTAGATATAATTTATATTAAATAATTTACACAATAAAAAGCTATATTGTAAAGCACTCACTCACTCACTCGCTCTATTCGGCTTATACTCTACGGACACTATTTGTAGTCCAAAAACTAATAGACTATATTAAAGGGCTCTGGTATTGGAGATGCAATAGTGTTTCAAACACTGTTTGTGTGCTTTTAATAGGAAAGTTGAGGTAATTGTAGCGATTGGCGCACAATAGTAGACATACACAGTAGAGAGTTAGGGCCATACATGCAGTGGATGTAAAGAATTGAGTGCATTTAGAAAACTCAATTGTCTAAATAGGATTATCTTCACTGCTGTATAACACCACTCCATTCACAGCCATCCATGCGTTGATCCTTTTGCTGCAGAATCTCTTGTCTGCTATATTATGCTATTATGCTATTATCATACGGTATGTGTAATCGCATCGTTCACTTACGGACTCTACGCTCTCTGTGTAGTGATGCAAATGACACCATTAGTACCTCCATTACAACATTAGTGGGCCAAATGACACACACATGTGGTGTCAGATTGACCCACCAATACATCTCTATTGATCTCTCATCATTATCAACTCTCTCTCTCTCTCTCTCTCTCTCTCTCTCTCTCTCTTTCTTTCTTTCTTTCTCGCTCTTGTTTCCAATACTTCTGGTCAAAGAAATGCGCGTATCATTTGAATGAACGTTTAAATGTATGCAACTTATGGTCATTTGTATACATCTTAGACACCGTTCCCTAACATTTCATAACAAATACATTTAAGATATTCTTTGGCGCAGAATAAGAGGAACAACAATAATAAGGCATTGAATTTCGTAAACATTTATTTGTTGTAAATCAACAGCAATTAGTGTTTAGTCAATTGTATCGCTCAAACGCCTTCATAATATTAAAGCAAATTTTTTCGCGACTAACAGTTAAATACAATACTTTAAGAGTGTTTTTTATTTTCCATTAAAAAGTTTTGGGAGTTTTTTCAGGAGTCCCTTCTCTTCCTGTTCTATCTCTCTCACTGACTGTCCTCTACCTTATAGTCTAATATAATTATTGGCCTTTAAATTACCAGGTTTTGCTGTCAATGTAGTCATTAATTTATTTGAACCAAATTTGTTTTGGGTTCGTCTCAATCAACTAATCATTACTTTAAATTTTCACACAAACATCACACAAATGTTTGAATAAAATTAAATTTTTTGTTGTATTTTATTTTGGTTTTTATGACTCTATTATACCAACAAAATGACAAAAACAATTTGAATAATGAAGAGCACAATAAAATATATATTTTCTTGTTTTGAAGTTAATTTTGTGCTATTTTTAAAAAATAATGTCTATTTTTTGACTAGAAATAATTTATTCAATTGTCTCCAAACACTAAAAATAAATGCAATTTTATTTGCAATACTAATGCAAACAGTGTATTGAATGCGATATTTAAAAATAAATACAAATTTAGTTTTAACTCTAAATGTTGAGAGAGAGAGAGAGAGAGAGAGAGAGAGAGAGAGAAAGAGAGAGAGAGATAGTTGACAAGAGATCCCAAAACAGTATAATAATTGGCTATTTAATTCACAGCTGATGTGATATACCATTGAATTAAAAATTCATTTATATTATAGTATTTGACAGATGTTTATATGATTTATAACTTTAAATTCAAATAAAAAAAATAATATTTATAATTCAGTATTTAGTGATAAATAGAAATTTATATAAATGCCATACAAATACATTTAAACTTTATTTATATAATAGTGTTATTTAAATAAAAGGTAATATAATAAATGAAATGGCAATAGAAATAAATAATTTTTAAATTAATGTTTTGCAATTGTATTGCCGTTACACTAATGAATGGCTTTTAAAATTAATTTATATTTTTTGTTTTGTTATATGAATTTAATTACGAAATATATGCTGTAATTTTTTGTTTCCCATTACTTTATTATTATTATCATTATTATTAATATTATTTTTTATTATTATTATCACAACAATAATAAAATCGTTTAAATTATTTTCATTTAAATGCTTTTCAATTGTGATATTAAATAATAATTTCAAAATTAGTGTTTTGTGTGAACACAAAACTATTGTCTAAAAACTTATGATTGCATGACTTCAGAGTGTGAGTCAATTTAGGCAATTGTATTCACATACATATATAAATAAATATATTTATAAAAGTGTATCTCAATCTCCAAATTGGTTACAATCTCTCTCTCTCTCTCTCTCTCTCTCATCCTGTCTATTGAAAAGTCCGCACAACGACAACGACGACAATCACCGTAAACGACAGGCGCTCTCATATGTGAAGACGATTCGGTGGTGCACTGGCACTGTCAGTGGTTAGCTGTGGTTGTGATAGTAGTAATAGTGTAGTAATGGTGAGCATAGGCACCAACAGGAAACTCAATTGTGAGCCACACCCGCATCTCTCTCTATAAGCGTTGCCGGAAAACGAGCGCTGTTTAGGTAATTGCTTTGCGGCACGAGATGAGAGCCAAATAACCTCCTAATAGTGTACAATATATTTTATTTTATTTTATTAATATATGTTTGCTTACAATTATATAATATGTGCTCAACTGAACAATTAATACTTAAAATACATACACACAAACAAACAAGTTTATGTGACTCTCAGGTCCTCTCTCTCCCACTCTCTCCCATACCATCTCTTACTCTTTCACTTACTATTCAGTATATAATCTCGGGCTCACAGTTGGGACTCCACCAAAGCCTACTGAGTAGTCTATCTATTACTTACATAACTGACAACACAATAATAATAACCGGTAAACCCCTGCCGATGCCATTCACATTGTCTCCCTCTCCTACTACTACTCCCATATAGTTGTGACAAATGATGACTTATTCTTTGCCTAATTATTACATAATTTAAATTTATTATCATTTTAAAAGTTATAAACAATTTATTATATTTTTTTATTTCTTATTATTTTGCATTAAATGCACATTTTGTTTAGCATTTAAATGAGTAACTCATTTGTTGTCATTTAATGAAAAACAAATTTCATTTTTCAGGTCTTACACTAAAATGCATTAACGCTGTGATTTAGTTGAGCACCTGGAGGCTATTTGATGGCTAACCACGCGTACAATAAAAAAACATAATTCAATATTTAAGACCAATTATTATTACTATTATTACGAGAAGCAAATGGGAAAACATAATAGTTATAAAGATTTTATAAAACAATTTAATATTGTCGCTCTTAATTAAAATTAATATTTAAATAATATATGCATTTATATATATATTGCTTTTATTATAATTTTATTTAATTGATAAAATACTTATTGTTAATGAAAGCTTTGACACTGTTATATAATTTAATTTGTTTTTTATTGTTTTGGTGGTTAATATGTCTAATGAATTGCAGCGTTATTTTTTAATAATGTGCTAAAACAACGCGTTAACTTCCTTAACGATCAAGTAATTTATTTATTAAGAAAAATACATTTAATGAAAATCATTTTGAAAGGCAAAAGATGTATTTATGCAATGAATATATGCGCCAAAAGTAGGACTAATTTTTAGACTGAATTAGAGAGAGAAAGAGAGAGAGAGAGAGAGAGAGAGAGAGAGAGAGAGAGAAGGGGACGGAAATTGTGTCGATTAACACTTAAGAGAGTTATATTATACAATCATTACAACCATTAGATAGTAATGTTCATTACTTTCATTACTTGATTACACTATCCTTTTTGGCAGATATATAGACTTCACTTACCATATAATGAACTCAATTAGCAGTTCTGACTTTCCATTAACTCACTCATTACCGGTTCAAACAGTCTCTCACTCAACCAATTCATTTCAAAACTACTAGTGACGGAACCAATTCATTTCAAGTCCATCATCAGCACCACAAACAACATCTCTAACATTAAACTACATATTAAGATATCTTATCGTTTCATTATCTAAAAGACAACTCACAATGGCTACGATAAACATATTTGAAAACACCCATGTCAAATTTTATAATTAAGTAGTTATTAAATAATTTTGTAATATAAAAATATTATTTAAATTTAATTAATTGTATAATAATTACTAATTAGGCAATTAAAAAATTTAAATATTATAATTGATGTTAAATATAATATATAAGACTTTTATGAAGAGTAAAATTGATTGAAAGTGTTAAGATGGACGCCACCGATGAGTTTTGTCATTAACTTACTTAAGACAAGAGAGACCTCTCAGTTGTCATCAAAAGCATTACACAATTCATTCCTCTATTTTCTTCTTATTTTGGTTTCATTTGAGACTTACTTTGAGTTGAATTTACTTTTCTTTATGTATTCATCATTTGTAATGAGTTTATAGCAAAAGATATACTAAACATTAGAGACATACTTCAGATCTTGGGCTCAAAACTTTACTTTTATAACATTATCTGCTCTTAAATACCCAATTATATTGTTTTTAGTGTTTCGTCTCAAACAACCACTCATCTCTTTCTCTCTCTCTCTCTCTCTCTCTCTCTC
>JAQIWK010000269.1:0-18871 GCA_034695265.1 Dissorhina ornata | reverse complement strand
TCAATAGCATATGTACTATATAAATATATACCTCTTCACCTAAGACTTAGTGTACTATATGAAGTGCATATTCTGTAAATTCTACTCTTAAATTAAAAAAAAATTTCTAATTATTATATAAATTGTCTATAATTTAGGCAAAAAATGACTAGAAATAAAATAACTAAACATCAAATATATGATAAATTTTATGATATGATAAATGTTGTTTTATATTTAATATCTAATTTAAAGTAGAGTTACAAAGAAAATATGAAACAACAATAATAATACTAATAATAATTGGCTGTTATTTGCTTTTATATAATATGAATATTCTGTAGGTCTTATTGGTGTTGACACTAATCTATTTCTAATGTTAAGCATTTCTCGACACTTCTCGTCACAATACTAATTATTTGAGTTGTATTTTGCCAGTTATTAATAGAACATGTTAAGTATAATATGTTCTTGGCCAATTGTTTGGCTTCCCAATTTGTTATTCAAACACAATTGTCATTATATTATTTTTTAAGTATTAGTTGATATGTTTTGAAAAATAATTATATCCTATAAATAAATGGTTAAACATCTTGTAAACATTAGTTGCTAAATATTTTTTAAAGTGATAATTTTATATTATATTTTCAAGAATGTCTAGTAAATATTTTGTTCATATTTTACAATTAAATGATTGATAATTAAAATAAAATAAAACTTATACTGGTTATATTATAAATGTACATAATAAGCATGGTAATTTTTTTCTAATTATACTTTAAATATAAACTTTTTTAGAAAATTAAATATTTGATTAAATAAAAAACTGATACAATACAATTAGTTTAATATGAAATAATTTAATAGTAAACAAATAGATACAAACCATCATAGTTAACTAGACCATCGCCATCGAGATCTGCTTCTCTAATCATATCCTCTACCTCTTCATCAGTGAGTTTTTCGCCTAAGTTTGTCATAACGTGTCTGAGTTCTGATGCACTGATAAATCCGTCACCATTTCTATCAAATACTCTGAACGCTTCTCTCAACTCTTCTTCTTTATCGGTTTCTTTCATTTTCTTAGACATCATATTCAGAAATTCGTCGAATTCAATGGTTCCGTTCCCTTATAATACAATGTATATAATGTATATAATGGTCAGTTAGCTAATAGTTAAGTGCAATGCAATTGGTCCTACCATCCTGGTCAACCATTGTGACCATATTTTTGAGTTCACTTTCGGTGGGCCGTTGACCCAAAGATCTCATAACTATTCCTAATTCAGTGGCTGTAATTCTTCCGTCTAAGTCTTTGTCAAATAACATAAACGCTTCTTTGAATTCCGCCACTTGTTCTTCAGATAAGCCATATTCTGCCTGACATTCAATCAATTAATTGATATGTTTTTAAAATAAATTTATCAATAAGTTTCATCTTATTGTTTGCTATAATTGGGTCAAAATTTAAGACATAAATCTATATATTGCGTGAAATCAATCATTTTTATATTACATATTTTTTTGTTTAATTTAAAAACTTATAATTGGAAAATTTATTTTATTTTTGTTTAGATAAATAATTAAATAAATCTTCTCTTTTTAATAGAAAACAATTTTATCTATAATTATATTTTAATATATTTTTTGTATATAAAATATTTTTAGGAAAAGCGAAACAAATGCAGTAAACGACAAATAATAATTATTTAAACATTTGTTTGTTTTAAATAAAAAATTATATAAAAGTTTAAGAAAATATCTGAGATTTATATGCAGTTTAAGCCAAATGTGCGTAAACGCAAAACATCCGCAATGCAGATGCAGATGAAGGTATGGGCTGGCAATGGCTGGGATGGCATCGAGGCTATGATAGGCATAATATAACAAACTCTGGCAACACTTATGGCTGACTCGGAATGAATTTAGAAGATTTCTTACAAAAACTTAATAGGTTTGCGCCAAAAATAAAACTATTGGCAAAACCCGGCACTGCTTTTAAATGTAAACCATTTGCTATTTTACTGTAAATTCATTGCTTTCATAATTTTGTTATTCATATTATGATATATACATTTCATTTTATTATAATTAAACATATGGCATAGACATTTGCTGTCTTACCTTCAAATCAAACAAACATCACATAACAAAACTTTACTCTTTTCTATACGATTATGAATATTATGTCAAAGTATATCACAAACAGATATAAACATGAAAACTCTTTTGCAAGATATTTGCTTTTAAAGCAAATCAGATTATGAAAGAAAAAGAAAGAAAGAAAGAAAGAAAGAAAGAAAGAGAGAGAGAGAGAGAGAGAGAGAGACATGAAAAACGAGAGAAAAAACTTTTAAATGTTTCAAACGATTATTTGGCAATATTTTGCTATTCAAACCAGACTTATTGGCACTTTTAAGTTATGTTTTTCATCACTAAATAAATCATCAATAATATCAATAACGGAATATTCAATACAAGAATATTAAATGATCAATGATTTAAAGTATTAACATTATTTATTATATATTATTTATAATAATGCAATCATTTACAATATTTAAATTGGATGTTTTAAAATAAAATAATCTACTTTAAAGAAGTTATTAATATTACTTTTAATTTAAAAAATATTCTAATATAATTTCATTTATATAACAATATTATTTTGCATAGTCTAATAGTATTTTAATTATATGATCTTGATTCAGAATTTTTATTATTATATTTTTTACTGTAAATAACTAAAACAATATATCATAAAAAGACAATTAAAATTTAAATTTGAATTATATTTTTTATATATTAATTCATGTTTTAAGTATAGACTTTTAATTTATAGGTATATACTCGACCAAATAAATAATATTATTTAAATATAAATTTAAAACTAATATAATTATTAAATGTATATAAATAATATTCTAGTTTTATCAAATTTAAAAACAATTTAAGTATGTCAAAAAATATCATTCAAAGTATTAAAATAAAAGTTTAATTTAAAAAGTCTTTTTGTTAAATACATTACTAATTGTTTTCAAGAAATTATTTTGTTGTATAATTATTTTATAAATACTAAATAATATGATCAATATAATATTCCACTAACTAATTGTATCTTGTTTTATAATCACATTTTTTGCCAAATGATGCCAATTATTATTATAAATAACTATTTGTGTAAATTAAATAAATAATTATGTAATAAAATATATTATTTTACTTTTTTAAATAAATATATAATAATGACGATAAATTATGATAATCCAGATATTTATATTATACTTGTTAAATAATATAACATTTTATTTGTTCAATTACCTTCCTAATAATAGATAATATAATAATAATTATTTCATTAATTATAAAATTTATTTTAAAAAACTAAAACTTTTAAAAACATAATAATTATTTTATAAATTGATGGCTTAATTATAGAATAAAATTTGAAAAATGACCCTCATTATACTAAAAATAGTTTATTAAACGCACACTTTATTATAATAAGTTAAACATATATACATAATTACAAACATGTATATTTGCTAAAACATAAAAACAATTATTGCATAACTATGAGCTCACTAATTAATGAATATTTTAATTAATTATAAAAAATATAATTTTAATTAATTGCAAATATATCTTACAAAATAAAATTTAAATTGTATGTAAATCTAAACAAAATTATTTACTTTTTTGTTAGATAATTTTGTTTTTGATACAGTTTTGATACATTAATGTTAAAAATTAAATTAAATATAAGGTATAAAAATTATTATATATTCAAATTTGTTATATAACACTTATATTGAGTTTAAATGGTAATAATATTGATTATAGACTCACTTAAAGTTAAATAAAAATGTAAATAAATTGCAATTACAAAATATATTATTGATATAATCATTGATATAATTATAAAAACTTAACTTAAAACAATAATTGCATGCAAATAAATATTTTATAAACTATATGCAATAAAAATTTAATTAGTATCAAACTTACCATTTGAAAGGTAAAAAGAAATGTTTAAATGCCCACAAAATAATAAATAATATTAATTATTTTAATTTATTAAATTAATATTAAACTTGATACTTTTGCATTCAATACTTAATTGTTAATTATCATAATATAATTAAAAGATGGATAAATATTTAGTGGAGAATTAACTTGAATGATGAGATTGTATATAAAAGAGGACAGAATAATTGTGCTCAAGTGTTCATATATTGTATGTTTTGATGTTTTACTCTCAACTATTCATAAGAAATAAAGCTTTATTTCCAGAGCCGGTAAAGTTCTTGTCGTCATAACGCTATTGCACCGACTCTTTCGCTATTATATGTATTTTTTAAATTAAATAAAATTTAATTTATAATTTTATAATAGTTTAATAAATATATTTATATTCACACAATTTAAATTAAAATGGTTTTATATTCAAATATAAATTAGTTAAATACTAAATAAATTGCAACAAAATTAATAAATCTTAATGAATTAATATTGTATTTTATGCTATTTTATTATATTTGCTATTTGTGTGAATATTTAAAGAAATAAAACATTTTAATTGCAAAAGTTTAAACAAACTTCTAATAAACCTATTAGAAACAAATCAGTATCCAATTTTTCAAATGCTTTAAAAACTTTTTCAATGACTTTGATGATTGAGTATTAATTGCAAAATATAGCAAAAATTTAAGCACTAAATACTTTTTAATTGTTTATTTCCATCAAATGACAAAATATTTTTTAAAATTTATTTTTTATAAACAGTAGTTTTTGTTAAAAAAAATCTTTGCTTAAAAAATTATTTTCATAACAAAATTATTTATAACTTTTGATATTAATTAAAATATATTATTAATACACAATAATTGCATTTCAATTATATATAGTGTTTAAAAAAATTAAATAAAAAATTTATTAATGAAAAAATGTGTCATAAAATAATTCCCAAAATAAAATATATTAAATAATAAAATTAATTATAAAAAAAAGAAAAACATAAATAATTGAAATGCTATTAAAACAACTGTTCGCATAGGAATCTATAGCATAGGAAAGATTGTAAAATACTTTTATCTAAACAATATTCACTGTTGTGTATATATTAAATAAAAATATATCTATAAATAACTGCCCGAAACAAAGTGGTGGCATAAGAAATGCTGTACGAGTGCTATATTACGCCCGACTATCTATGATTAGCGCACTAGTGGTGCACACGTGACTTGTTATCCGTCCAAAAATGGTCTGAAGAAAATGAAATCGAGATTCTGGTGCTCCAGATATGCCTCCAAACCAACGCTCCAACAATTGGGAGCGTAAGCGTCATTCGTGTCGTGATTTTCTCCACTTCTTAGCTAACCAGACATTCAATTACTAAACTTTAAGTTCAAAAAAAGCTTTACTTTGCGTGCTTTCTATCCAACAAAATGGTATGAATTCAATTCAATTCAATTCAATTGATTGTTATTTCAATTTAATAATTAATGTCAAACTTAATATATTTGTTTGTCTTATTTTCATTTCGTTTATATGTATAACAGTCTGCCGAAGAGCTGTCCAAAGAGCAGGTTCAGAGTAAGTTATTTTTCTTATTAGATTTATATATCAAATCTTTTTCTATTATTTAGTAAATAGAAATTTTTCTAACAAATATTACAACAAAAATTATATATTTTATTGGAATTTTATGTAATAATAAATTAATTTTTATTTTTTTATATAAATTTATTTATTTATTTATTACATTTATATTTGAGATTATTACTTTAATATTTTACATTATAGTTACAATTGACTTATAATAGAAATTTTATAACTAAAATTGATAAATTACTTTTACATATAAACAATTTTTTGTTAAATTTAATTTTTATTTAATAAAAGAAAGCATTCTTGAAACTTTTGAATTTTTGCCATAATATTAAAATGTTTAAAACAATTGTAACGTAAACAATTATATTTATTTATAAGTTAATTAATTTTATATATAAGATATAAAATAAAACTTTTTAATATAAATCTTGATTTGTTTAATAAAACAGAATTTATAGTAAAATAAACACCAAATTTAATGTTAAATACCTTTTAAAGTGAATGAATATGCATTCAAATACTTGTACTAAATGTTAAGAATTCAATTTGTGTGACAAGTGCTGCACTCAATAGCAACCCATTCACTAATGTCTATAAATAAATCTTTTTCTATTCAATAAACATCTTCACCAACAAATATATAGCAAAATATTTATATTAATTTTTTAGTTTTTATGATTTTTCCATAATTTATACAAATCCTAAGGATATTATATAACAATATGTAAATGTTTAGGTATAAGTTATCAAACAAAATTATGTTAAAATATATTAATTAATGCAATTAAACTTTGCTGTTGAATAAAATGCTAAAAATATAATATAGATATAATCTTTTGAAATGTCTCTTTCGTTTTTAACCTTCTGTTTGTTTTTATAATATTTTCTATAATTAAATTTGTTTGCATTTAAATAAACTTAAATAACAAATATTAAGTAATAATTATTTATTGGATGAAGTGCTCAGAAAGGCATTTGATATGTTTGATCGTGAAAAGAAGGGACACATTCACACCAATATGGTCTCAACAATATTGAGAACATTGGGCCAGTCCTTCGAAGAGGGAGACCTCCAGGCGCTTATTGTTGAGATCGATTCCGATGGTATATACCATTCATTTATTATTATATAATTTAATTATTTTCAAAAACATTTCACTTATATTACTAAATGACAGGAAGTGGTGAACTAGAGTTTGATGAGTTTCTCGCACTGACGGCCCGATTCTTAGTGGAAGAGGACGCCGAAGCCATGCAGGAGGAGCTGCGCGAAGCTTTCAGAATGTACGACAAGGAAGGCAACGGATTCATCCCAACATCGGCTTTGAGAGAGATATTGCGAGCGCTCGACGATAAGCTAACTGAAGACGAATTGGACGAAATGATCGCTGAAATCGATACCGACGGCTCTGGAACTGTCGACTTTGACGGTCAGTTACTTTGCTTTCAAATCAATAATTAATATATAATTTTTAAAAATATTTATTATATAATTACAGAGTTCATGGAAATGATGACCGGAGATTAAACACCAAACGAAGCACTATTAAATATTTTACAAAACATGTTTTCAAATATAAAAATTAATTTGAAACTTAAATGATTTAAGTTAAATCCCAAACTACACTAAAATCTCATTCAATATTGTTATTTATTTTAACAAAACTATATATTATTGGCTGTATATCTAAAGTAAAAAAACCAAATATAAATACAGTTAAACATTATTAAATGTTATAAATTTATTTTAAAATCTTCAATAACGTAATTCAAATTCAATGCATTTATAGTCTATGAATATTAAATTGTTTTGCATTTAATTATTTTATTTATCAGTGACCACAAATATTTGGCTAATTAAACATGCTAAACTATATTAAATTTATTTTATTTGTTTTAAAATTTATTTCAATTAATATTATAAAATAGATATTTTGAAATTAACCTAGGTAATTGCTACCATCGTTTAGATCAGTTTAAAACACATTTAAATAAATTAGGATATATATAATTTATATAACACTCATGAAGACAGGTTTATAGAGCTCAGCTTTATAGAGCGTTGTTTGTGTTTATAAAAAACGTAAACTTTATAACTTTCCCTCCAAAAGTAAAAAAAAAGGCGATACTGGTTTCCCATTGAACTCAGTGTACGGCAAACCGGCCAACGGTGAAGAACAGGACCTAATGCGCCAGTATTTGCTACAATTAAGACAAGAGTGTGGTCTACGAGTGGCCGAAAAGGTGTGGAGCGCTGGCCAAATGGGTCGGCCGTCCAAATGGTGGCTATGTTTTGCTAAAAAACGTTTTATGGATATCTCGCTGTCCGGTGCCGGCAAATAAGTGGCCGACGGGTACTACTGGTCATCTGTAGTGTGACTAACAATGTGTTTGATTTATAATAGATTTGTAATAATAATTATAGACTTTTTTGCTTAATTACTGGCAAGTATTGTGAACAAAATTTTAATTAACATTTAATGAGAGCTTTTAGTGATAATTATTTGTTCATTAATTACATAATACTCTCGTAATTATAAAATTAAATGTTTAATTAGTAATTAAATTGAATTGAATATGTATTTCAAATGTAATGCTTAACAAAAACAAAGCCAATTATAATTTGCCAATTATTTTGAATTGATTTAAAATTTTTTAATATAATTAATAATTAACTTAATTTATAGATTAATCTTCTTTTTGTGTGTAATTTTGTAATTATTTAATAATTTATTTATAAATTTTAAAATCTCAAGTAATTTATAAATACCTCGAATATAATCTCATGTTTTTTATAATCAAATTTATAAATTAATAACTCATTTATGAATCAAAAAGGGTTTGCAATTAGTTTTTTGTTTAATTATTTGTTAAAAACAAAATTGATTTAATGGTTTAAAACACTAGTTGTGCTGCTATTTTACTACCAATTGTTCAATTGTTTTATTTACAAAAACAATTGAATTAAATTATAAATTGTTTCCTATTTTTAAAATATAATTAATTGTAATGTTTTTTTTGCTTAATTTGTATTACTTTTAATTTTATGTATTAATTGAATCAAAAGTTTGTTTTTTGAAAATTAAAAACAATTTAAATACTTATTTTGTATTTATTTATAAATTTAATTAAATATTTAATAATTATGATAACTTTTTGTTAATTACAATTTAAGATCAATTTATAAATAACTTTTTGTATTTAATTATACTTTAAAATTATTAATTAAAAGTGCAGAGAGAGAGAGTTTATAATAAAATGAATTTAAAATTTTAATTATAGTTATAATTAAATGTATTTAATTATTAGTTTATAATTAATGAATGCATAGTATAATTAGTAATACAATCTAATGGCACATGAATTATTGCGATTGTGTAACAAGTTTTGTAATTTAAATGTTAATTAAATGTAAATATAATAACTTAAATATAAAATATAAATCTCAATTAAATATATAAAACATTTATAAAGCAATTATAAATTAAAACTTTTTCAAAAAGGTTTTCTTAAACCTTTTCTTTGGGAATGTTTGCCACAAATCACTTGAAAAATTGATTTGAAATTTAAAACAAAACAAAAAACAAAACAATAAATTAATGATTGAATCAATTGATGGTCACATTCACACATCACATGAAACGTTGAACAATAGTCTTGAATGTCTTGTCGGCCACCAGCGAGTTATCATCAAATAGTTCAGCAAAAGTGGGCCCAAATAACTCATTGATGGCCTGTTTGGCCCTAAACTCCAGCTCCGGCTGATTGTCTTCAATGAATAGCTCAACATTTTTGCGTATAAGTGTCTCTACGGTACGACTTAATGGCCAAAAAAAGCCCGTCGACACACATCTGACCCGATCTTTGCCAACCAAATGAACGCGTTGGGCCCGAATCGACCCGACCTTTACGTTTAGTAACCACTCGATTGAAAATACAAAGGCGTTTACCGATACACAACAAGTCTTGAGCTGCGGGTGTAGCCGATAGCCTGGGTAACCAATTTTGGCGTCAAAGTTGACATTAACCCTCAAATCGGACACTTGTAGTTCGCACTCAATTGCAAACCGTTTGTCGCCCAACGGTTTGAGTTTGACGGGTGAGTTGGCCACACGTTTGATATTTGTGGCGCCAAATATTATACATTGATTTATTATTAATGTCACTGTAATTAGAAATAATTTATTTATTATTTGTTTAAATTTCTAATCAATTCAAAAACCCTTATAAAAGATCTTTATCTCTCTCTCTCTCTCTCTCTCTCTAACAAAAAAGTTTTCTCTAATTTAATAATTAAATTAAAAGTATTTAAAACTAATTAATGTAATGATTAGTACACTAATTACAAGTTAATTATAAGAGAGAGAGAGAGAGAGAGAGAGAGAGAGAGAGAGAGAGAGAGTAAAAAAGACGTGCAATCCGTGCCATGAATTAGATTATCTCTTTATACTTCTTAAAGCCATATTTGACTCACACATCTTCGTAAGTAAAATTTGAAAACAATTTATTTGATTTTAAAAATTTTTTATTTATTCATTCACTCGAAAAATATTTTCACAACAAATTTATTGCTTTAAATTTGTTTATGCATTTATTTATATATTTGTTTGACGCGATTTAACAAAATAATAATATATTGTTTTGTTAATTCATTTTTAAACTTTAAAAAATCTAATAACACGTGTGTTTTGCTTTTGAAAAATAATTTGATTAATTTATTTTATGGCAAGAAGTTGTTGTCTTTAATTTTGAATTAATATATTTACTTTAAACAAAACATTTTACAGTAATTTGCAATAAATTAAAAAATAATTTTCTCCAAACTTGTTTTCAAAGTGTGTTTTGCATTTTTAACTTAAAATTTAAATTTCAAATTAGTGTTTGTCATTATGTTTGTCTCACACGTAAAGTAATGTAAAGTAAAAATATAATAAAAAGGGCACAAATATGTGTAAATAATTGTCAGAAAAATTTATTGCAAATGAATTTATAATTAGAGACGAGAATGTGTTGAACAGAATATTCTGTTAAAAACAAAACATATTTGTTTTTCTACACCCAAAATGATTGAACGACATGTCGTGTGTGTATAGGTTTTCATCACTACAACTAAATATTTTAAAACATTTAAACAATAATAGACTAGCTTTTTTATTGGCTTTTTTAAAACTTGCAATTATAGCCTAAATAATTTGACTAAACTTTTGCAAATGAAATATATTTTTAATTTTTGTTCAAAGTTTTAGCCAACAATTTCAGTTAATTCTTTTTAAATAAAGTCCAAATGATTTTAATTAATTTCATTTTATAGCTTATAGTCTGTCTGTCTGTCTGTCTCTGTCTCTCTCTCTCTCTCTCTCTTCGCTCAACTCATTGAATAACTCGATAAAAACTAATGGAAACTCGCATTTGGTTTGAATCCAATTACGCATAGAGAGAGAGATAGAGAGAGAGAGAGAGAGAGAGAGAGAGAGAGAGAGAGAGAGAGAGAGATGCACACAATAAATATAAATGATATTTGAAAACAGATGAACAAAAATGTTAGGCAAAAATTACAAGACATTAGCGACAATATTTGCCCAAAAAATACACTATCTGTCTATAGATGCCCTCCAAGCCATAGGCATAGAGCTATAGGTAGTGACCAAAAATGTGAAACTATCAGCAAAAGTAAAATCAAATTTAACTCAAACTAATATTTAATATGTCTTAAAGGGACGTCTGTTTTATGCGATTATATTGTGTACACTACATATGACCATGTTATTTTGACAAATATTTTTCTATAGCACATTTGCTATAGCATTTGATGTTGTTTTTACTAACTATACTGTAATGTTATTTGACCTGAAGTTTGTAGACACACTATGAAAGCGCTAATACCTCAATATCAACCACTTTTATAGTTGTTTTGGTTGAAACCAGAATATTCTTGACATTTGATTTGTTTTTATATATATGTTTTCAATTGTCATAAAAACTTTTTTCGTCTCAAAAACAGTCATTGCTTTACGTTTTTACGACATAACGTTATTTGAAGTTTTAAAAACAAAAATAATCTGATTTCTCAAAACATTTTATTTTATGCTCGCTTTTATTCTCTCTCTCTCTCTCTCTCCCTCTCTCTCTCTCTCTCTCTCTCTCTCTCTCTTATGTGGCTTTTGATATAAGATATACCTAAAAGTGGATCCACTTTTGCATTTCCAAGTATAAGATTATTTGATCGCACAATAGATTTGCATTTTATTTGCTCTTGAATTTCTTTTTATATCTGAAATTTAGATTTTTTATATAAAATAATATAAATTTTCTAGTTTTTATTTTATATCTTCTTTAGCTGTTTAACATTTTCATTGATCTAAAAGTCAATACAATAGTCTAACTCTAAACAATTTCACTATTTTAGAAATTATTGCTCATATTTTAGTTGAAACAACAGATTTATAGATATAAAGTCAATATATATAAACAAATTATTTATTTTTGAAATAAAGTTACTATGAAAAACTTTACACAAAAACCATAATACAGTACTAATAAGTGTTTAGCATTCAATTGAGAGCCAAAAAATTGTTTTTAAAAATAGCATCGATTGGAGAGAAAGTCATAGCGAAACACAAACTAATAGTAAAGTTATTATTAAATATTATTACTATTATTGTAACTGTTTTTTAACATACATTTCAGTGAATAAATATAATTTATATATTACTTGACTTAAGACCAAACGAAACATTGATTTCCTATATGTCGAGAGAGAGAGAAACGAAAAAAAATTATTATACTTTATTTAATGTAATATTAATGTTTTTATACATTTCAAGTTAGTTAATCGTGAGAATAGTAGTGCCCAAAAAATATACACTACTATTGAAACATTGATTAATAATCAATCATTGAATTTGATGTTGTATTGAATAATTGACTTATGGTTTGTATATTAGGTTCCGAATCATTCAAGAAGTATCACCCCGTGTGTTGAACCTAACCCTGGATCGACTGGCGCCCGGTTCCGAGTATCAGCTCCACCTGAATTCGGTTACCGAATCGGGTGAGAGTAACTCGAGTCGTGTCGTGCATTTCGTTGCACCCGATAATGGTATGTATTTTTATTTGTTTGTTTGTATATTATATCATAATATGTGTAATACCTATCCCTTCCGCACAATTATTCACATACTTATCATTTTAAAGTCATTTTGTATTATTATTTGTAGCACTTATTAGTACAGAACCAGAATAAGTGGAAGTATTTTCACTTAACATTCTTCACTCAATTTTGTTTATAATTTTTATTTTCTTTGAAATTGTTTTGTTTAAACAAAATATATATATTATTTCCTTTAAATTTAAGATCAATAGTCTATTTTAATAAATATTTATAAAACTTTGTTTCGGTGACACATTTAAGTGCACACAAAATGTTTGTTGAAAACACAATATATGTCACATTAAAAATTTAAATATCATTATTAGTTTATTATATTTTTACGTTATATTCAGAGATAAAAACCATAAAAATTATGTTAAAAATTTATTGATTTTACAAAATTATAATAATTTTTATTTTATATTATCTATTCATTGAATCATAAAACTAATAATAAACATAATTATATGATTACAACCAACAGATTCGCGACGCTTTTCTCGCGTCGGTCTCAACCATCCGATACATACGGATCCGAACGAATCGCCCGAAGGGTTTAGTGTCAAAGAGGATGAAGTGGTTATAGTAGTGTTAGTGTTGGCGGCATGGGTTGGGTGTATATTATTATTTTTTAATAAATGGGGCAAAATTCGTATGTTAGAGCCGTATCAGCCGGCATATCGCGAAACATTTACCGCTTCTGTACATTCATTGCATCCAAAGACTACCACTCGTATGAACACGTGTACGTCGGCCAACATTCCCGCACACATGCAATCGACCGAATCGCGGGCCAGCCTTCTGTGCGATCGCGAGTACATCATCAACCACTCAAACCATCAGCGGCTGGTGGGCAGTGGCCAACTGTATCAGTGTGCGTCGGGCGCCACCTATCATAACCCGGCTTATCGGCCGCGACTCAACTCGGTATTCGTCGGAACGTTCAGTCATCGCGACTCTCTATCACCCGAACCACAAATGCCTCGCAAAGTAAAGAGCGCCGAAGATCTGAAGTCGTTGGTCGTTCAGGTGACCGACTATAACATGCCGTCCACTTCCACGTCAGTCATCTAACATTTTAAATCACTTTTCAAATTCAATACCATTTTTTCCATTAGTTTTTCATCCATTTTTTATAGATCTTGTAATTGTCTCTATAGTTATTGATTGAACTTATTATTATTATCGGTGTTTACCTCTCGTATATGTATTTAGACATCAAACTACTGGTGACCACTATTTTATTTTACTTGTCATTCATATTCCACACTATATTCCTCATGGGTTTTGATCACCAATATTGTATTGACCGTCGGATTACCGGTATTAATACAAAGTGCATCTTAAATGATTGACATAATTGTTATTATTATATAAAATCATTACATTTTACATATATATCATCAGCCAGATCAACCTCGAATCACTTATACAACATTTTTAATCAATTTTTGTTTGTTTAAAGTTTTAACATAATTTAAATTTAATTTAGTTAACATATAAAAAACGTGTAAATTAATTATAGTTTTCATATTTACATACTTTTTAATCATTTAATTAATTAATTAAAACAATTCATCGAATATTATGTGTGAAATATTAATTAAAAATTATTTATTTATAAATGAAATTATAAAATAAATTATATAAAAGTTTGCATAAAAATGTAAACAAAATTAACAATTACTAACAAAAATACAATGATTTAACTAATTAATCAATTTTTTCTTGATTTAAAAAATTGTTAAAACATTTATATAAATATTTTTATTTAGACAATACCAATGATGAGTGCATTTATGAATTATAATTAATTTTTAAATACAAACAAATACTAGTTTTTATCTGTATCATTTATTAATTGTTAAATTTATTTTATATATTATATGTTTGTTTGATTGTTAATTTAATTATATGAATATATTGGATAGTTTTGGTTTGCATTACATTTAGACCATTTAAAAGGGTTTTAATAAATTAATTAAAATTTAAAAACAAATAAAAATGTAATCAAAGTCATAAATATATAGATAATGTATAATATTATCAAAACTTTTTTATATAATATTTAAAAACTTGTTAAGACATTCAAGTGTTGAGAATATATATAATAATAATTATTTTAGAAAATAAAATATTATTTATATTAATATTTAAATATTATATATAAATAAATAAAACTTTGAAATAAAAAATTGATTGAAGCCTTGATTTTGGATTTTCTATAATACAATACAAAACAAATTAAATATAATTAATTGGGAAATAAAACAAAAAATAAAAACAAAATATATTGTAAAAAACAATTTAATGACAAAATAATTGTAGCAATAGTTTCAACCAAAAAATAAAGTTAAATATAAATATACCGCTAGTAAAGAAATAGTTATAAAGGATTAGACTGTTATAATTTTCATTTAAAATTTAATGAAATTATATTAAATAACATATCAAATTAAACCTTAATTATATATAAATAAATGTATTCAAAAATTATCTAGATATCTCATATACATTTTGAGTAAATAAATCCCAAACACAAGTCACTTATTTTTTAATTTTTAAGCATATGTTAACTCTATGGGTGTTTAACATTGAAGTATTAAAACTTTTTTATTTCATATTTTACTATTTATATCTTGATTAATTTTTTAATTAAAGTGTAATTTTTAAATAGTTTTTTCTACTTTACTTTCATTTTAGTATATTAGAGTAATAAAATTAGTAATTATTAAATTTTAATCTTTTGTCTTATATTTTTCATACCCACCAAGACAAAATGGAGGCTTAAAATTATTAAAATAAGTGATTTATGTATGGGATTTATTTACTCAAAAAGTATATGAGATATCTAGATAATTTTTGAATACATTTATTTATATATAATTAAGGTTTAATTTGATATGTTATTCAATATAATTTCATTAAATTTTAAATGAAAATTATAACAGTCTAATCCTTTATAACTATTTCTTTACTAGCGGTATTTGTATTACAAAAAAAACTATGGGTTTGTTTAAATATATGATATAATAATAATTTATATTTAAAAATATATTTTGAAATAAATGCTTAATAGTGTTTTTTAAAATTTGTAATAAAACTATTAATTAAAAGTCAAATATAATATAGTTTTTAACTTTTAAGACAATGACCTAATCATCGATTATAAACTTAAAATTTATATTATAAATTTATAAATTTTATTTTAATTTAACCATTTTATAACCCAGACAATTAAAAATATAAGCGCAATAAATATAACCATATTTTAATTATTATATTGGCTTTCAATAAAAAAAAATAAAATTAAAACTTTTAACACGACATAATTAAAACTTATAAAAAATTTAACCAGCAACAAAAATAAATTTATAACATTGTGATGATCTGGTTATAATACTACTAATAATAATTATTTTGATTTTATATTATTTTATGATTAAAACCATTAAAATGGTAGCTTTTTATAAAAATAAAATATTTATATTATTATAAAACTTTATAATTACTGTTTAGTTTTTTATTTTCACATTATATTTTAGTAATTAAAAGCCTTTTTGTAATTTTCAAGCTATTAATAAACTAATTTTTATAAAATTATTTATTATTAATTGCATCAAAAATCGTGTCTATAATAACCTCAACAATTAACTACTGTTTTATTTATATTTATAAGTAATCACTTGATGGCCACAAATATTTAATTAAATATTGTTTAAATATTTATAAATTTTATTTTTATTTTTTATAATTCTTTGGCTATACTGACAAACAATATTTAATTTAATGTAATTTTTCAAACTTATCAAAATGATATAACCAAGATAATTTTATATTAAAATCGTATTTGCCATCTATAGCCAAATGTATTATGCATTCAAAACTGCTACATCAATATTTTATAACTTAACCAAGTTTACAGTTTAAAATCCCTATATAATTAAATTGTTATAAATTATTTGCTTTTTAATTTACTGATTCAAAACGGTATTGCACGTTTATTAATAAGTCATTATACGGCTATTATAATAAAAAACAAAAATTTAAAATATATTAAAAATATTTGTGTTAACAAACTCATCACTAAAACAAATGCATTCAAACAAAAAAGTGTAAAATAATTGATCAGTAAATCCGTGATAAACAGTAAAAACCTAACGACTACTGACCCTATCATACAAAACAGTGTTAAACACTCAAAAAAAAAGTAAAACAAAAAATTTTAATTTTTAAAAATAAATAACTTATAAAACAAAACAAAAACAGTAGTCAACAACAAAAATATATACACACAAAGATCTTGGGATCAAATGAAAGATTTTTATTTTTAAAAATATATATACATATATTTCTATTAACAACAATAACAATAATAATAGCTTTAATAATAAATATAATGATAAACAAGTAATAAAAATCATGACAAACAGTAGATCACGATTTTTTGTGAGTAGTTTGAGTTTTGCCTGATGTATGAATTACACCAGGAGCAAAATTTTTATTATTATTAAATAATAATAATGATGATATCTCGTTTTGTTGAGTTGTTATATACAAAATACTTATACAATACATCTCTCATCACATCCCATACACGATCTACAGGTGCTTTCAAAACTACTACCAGTGCTCTCAGCACAGGTATACCATACCATACACTCAAACACGGAATATATAAATATATAAATTAAATATTTTTATTTATTAAATAAATTAAATATTTTTATTTATTATTAATATTTATTAATTACAAAATAACAATAATAATAGTTTAAAATTTAATCATGAAATACATGTTTACTAGTTTATATCGTGTGCCGATGTTTTAACATCAATATTATTAATAATATAAATATAATTGTTTTTATTATTATTTATTCAAAAAAATAAATATAAATAAATATAAATAAACAAAAATATATTAAATTAATTTTTAAATATTTGTTTCTTACTTAAAAACATGCATTAAATTAAATTTATTTAAATATATTTGTTGTGATATACAGTAAATATATATACCTGTAATCAATTAGTATGTGAGGGTCTATGGCCTTAAAAATAATTATAATTATATTAATATTAATAACAATAAATATATTGATGCGATCAATGAGCCCATAGATACTTATAATGGCTAACTATACATAAATAATAATATAGCATTTTAACATGCTAATTTCACATGGGTGATTAACACCATAACGCTATGCCAATTGTTTTTTAACCTCGTTATATATTGATAATTTATACCAAATAACTATATACACTATATAATTATAATATAAAATAAACGCATCATATTTTTACATATCATTAACCGCTATAATCATAATAATGTATTTAAATTATAATATATTTATTGTTTTGTTTAGTTATTTAGTTATTTTTTTATTACTTTTTTAAGTGTATTATAAAGTGTTTTATATGTGTTTATAACGACTGTCCTCGCACACTTATTGTATATGCTATAATGATTAAACCAAATTATAAGACAATTGTTTAAAAACAATAATAAAATTTATTAAATATATTATATTACATAACAATAATAATCATAAGTATATTATCACTTATAATAGACTTCACACTTAATTAACACCAATTTACCCATACATTTACAATTACAAGTACTACCCATCCGTTTGTCTATATATTTGTATGCTTAGAGAGCACAGGCATCGGCACAGGTATGCGGTAATCGTTATAAACAACACAATCACATCATTACCGGTAGACAATTACCCCCTACTTGAGATCTCAGTCAACGCCAACCTACCCACCCGTCCAGTGCCTATCCGGATGGCATAGATTGGTTGGTGTTATGGACAAGTAGTTTCATAAAACTATTCAGATATATACATATATATTTGAGGTCAAAAAACTTTGAATAAACTTACATACAAAAAAAGTTTTTGTCATTTTTTATAATAAGCTATAGATTATAGTCAATAAATATAATAATAATCATACAAATGCCCACCCATTGTCTTATACAGTATAGATAGACCCTGAGCATCGGGATTTATAGATATTGTTTAGATTTACAATCACTAGAGAGAGAGAGAGAGAGAGAGAGAGAGAGAGAGAGAGAGAGAGTGAGTGAAAGAGAGAGAAAGAGAGAGAGAG